>JAGVVM010016120.1:0-10967 GCA_019149425.1 Psidium friedrichsthalianum | reverse complement strand
GGAAGAAAGGGGGGGGAAAAGTGGAGGAGGGGGCAAATAGGAGGGCCAGCACGTGGCAAAGTGGTTCAATCGAAACCCAATTTGTATGTCGCACCAAATGCCCATATATTCCCATGGCAGCACAAAAGAGAGACCAAAACGCATTGGCCACCACAGGGAAGAGAAAAAAAGGAAGCCCTAGAGCATTTGGGGTCCTTTGAATCGATTTTGTTTTCCTTTATTCCCAAGCTCTAGTGTAGACATACAAACATGGCGTTGTTCCCTTTTTGTCTTTGCCATAGATACATGCTTGGAGTCGATCTTCGTTCGAGTGTGCCATGCCCATGTTCAGGCTGTTCCATTAACAGGAGTCGAGACATTAGTAATGTAATCGAACGCTTCAAGAGAGTCGAATTATAGTATCAATGGAACGAAGAGTGAATGCATAAGGTAGGGTAATTTGTATAGAAGGGGTTTGCCGATTAAAATTGTTCCATTGAATTTTAAAAAATAGAAGAGGAAGTGGGGCCATTCAAAATCCACATGAAGAACTGCTATTAATTAGATGGGGAGTGAAAATGAGGAAAAAAAAAATGAGATGAGTTTCTTAACGCTATGTTAAAAGAATAATTACAATCAGTCAAATTAAATTAAATTATGATTAGGTTAAAAATGGCATGCGTAGCTAGGGCCATCTCACGCTTCATATTCGAGCTATGTAAGAGGAGAAGGTCTTTCCAGGTCAAGTCCTAAAGATGCTATAACCCAAAAGTAAGTGTAATAATAGTTATTTTTGTTTGTTTTCTCAAATTCTAATTACGATTTCAACCAAAAATAAAAGTACTAATACGACTATCAAAAGGGAAGTACTAAACAAACATATTAGTTCGTGTCAGCTGCTAAATAAACGAATGAGTCTACTTGATGGCATGTCACAATATTATCGAGTTCCATGAGCTTGTTCTGTCGGTTTGTCAATATTAGTGCGCATAACAACACCAACAAAGACCCGTGCTCAGTGTCTTACTGAAGATGGGTCAAATCTCTCCATCTAGCTCTCCCCTTTAGACCAAATAATGTCGATGCTGTTTAGGCCAAATCCCTCCCACGATCGAATCTCGATTCCTCATGTTGGGATTGCGTTTTGCCTTAGGGAAAAGCTTCTATTTTGCCAGATTGGGAAAGTTCTGTGGCACGAAGGGGTTGCCCATGTTTGATGAAATTCCTAGGAGAGTGCGAAAGGACAGGGCATGGTTTCCTGGAACTTGAAGATATTTTATGTCTTGACATTGTGAGGTCTTTCGAGTAAAGAGGGGTACAATATATATATATTCCTCGCAGCGTCAAAGACGCAATTGTGCAAGGCGGGTACGGAGACCCACGATTCACATGATTGCATCTGTGCCAAGAATCTTTGGACTAAATCGAGAAGATCAGATGAACATGGAGAGATCGACGGGGAGAGATTTGACAGGGTTGCCCGGGGCCCCGTTTCTTACCAAAAAGAAATGACAAAAAAAAATAAATAAATAAAAGATTAAACTAGTTCTATTTCCAAATATTAGACATAATAAACAAATAGTTGAGGAATACTGATGAAAGTACTTCTTCAATTGAACCAAATATTATTCCAAGTATATCTCCAAATATTTTGGAAAAATTTATAAAGTGGTGCCATAATAATAATCACACACAAATTACACCCAAAAAGAATGTCTAATAAGTACTTGATTTGTTCGATGCGGATCCTTCACCATGATATAGTTTCGTCGGGTTCTCTTGATCATGTTGGGTACTCTCGTATGGAGTCGATAGTTGCAAAAACCTATCATGCCTTTCAATTGCAATATAAATTTATTGCAAGAGAGTTATATCTACCGTTTTCCAAGATCCGTTGGTTAGTATTGGACATAGACTCAAATGGTATCGTAGATGCCAGTGGGGCAGTATGTCACGAGCCAAGGTCAAAAGAATTAAAAAGCCGATGGCTCTCCTCTTCCATCATTCAGGACATTGACTTTGTCTTCGCCAACTCTATGGATGTACTTGGAGCAATCTAATCCCAAGCACGTCTCTAACTATTTGGAAGACGAAGGCGAAGACCTAGGAAGGGTTGTGGGATGATCTCCCTATTGACGAAGAAGAGACCATACAAGTGATCAAGGCATTGCTCGATGATGGTGCTGTTTCCGTCCTTTGAATGGACTCGTCATACAGAAACTATTGGTATATGCAACATCTATATTCCAAAGCCAACTCATCGCCATTGCCACGTTCCACTTGGATGTTACCACCCTTCATAACATGGAACAAGGAGAGTTTTGAGCCCTTCTTACTTGAATCTCAAATTGAAGATGGTAGATGCCAAAACAAACAGGCAGAATGCCATTGGAATATTTGAGGAATTTCGCCTTTATGACCGCTAGTGATTCATCAAAGATGGGATCACCCCTTTGTTTGCCATTCAACCAACCTCATGAATAAACATGCAATGGTTCAGTTGCTTACAGATAATTGCCAATGCTCAAAGCATCCTTCGTAGCATAGAGAGATCGGAACTTCCATTATGAGTTGGTGTGTAGAGCGTAAGTACACCATCTCCTCGCATATCTTCCTTGAACAACCTGCACATTGAATTCCGCCTTGTTCTCATGTCCTCAAGGAATTTTTTTTAAACTGTAATACCTGGTGTCATGTTATGAACCTCCTAACTCTTGATGTCGTAGTAGAGTGGTTATAATGTATTGAGTCCACGAGAATGTTGGTTGTCAAACGTTGTAAACTATTGGAGACCATGTTGCATGGACAATTTAATTCAGTAGCGCGACTTAGCGCATAGAAGAAGATGCCATTGCAAATGGGATTTGACTGTTAGACCAAACTCCTAATTGGGGAGGTGTTGACACTGCATTATCTAGTGTGATCCTGCAATTTTGCCGGAGATGCCGAAGATTTTATCGGAGATGCCAATTCGTTGGTGACTCTCATTTATTTTAGAAGTCACATTTCTGAAATCATATGGGATTCAACTGTGAGAGCTTGATGACATAATTCTCATTTCTCATTTACCCAAGGGTTGATGACAACGTTATACACGTAATTCATAGGGCTAGTCCATAAAATGAGAATCAAAGGGACTCAAAAATTTACCCGTCAATAGAAAGATGCACCAACGCTGCTCTTTTCTCTTTGTACAACATGCAATTTCTAGCGCTCGCAATGAGCTAGTGCCCCAATTGCTTAGGTTCTTTAGGTGTAGAGGTAGGCATGGTTATGGTTTTGGAACCACCGGTTCTGCTTCATGACCGGCGGTTTCAGTTCCAAATTTGGAGGAATCGGAACCATAATTGTCACTTAAGGTTCCGCTTCTAGTTCAAAACTGAAGGTTTCGGAGCGGTTCACTTGTTCATCAAACTAGCGGTTTGGAACTGTCGAACCACCGGTTGTTCTGAACGCATTTCAATTTTTTTTTTCAAAAGGTTTTTACATTTAAAAATTAAATTGTGATGAATTTGTAATAAAATTGCAATCAAATTATCAAATAATGAATATGAAATAAAAAAATAATGAATTATGAAATTATGAAATAATATATTATCAAATAAAAATTATAATTAGATGTACGGAAAAAAAGGAGAGGGAGGGGCCTGAACTTAATGATTTATTATTAAATATCTATATATCTTTTTAAGGATGAAGAATCAAAACCTATACAATTCTCTTACCTTTGATAACTACATACTAACCTCATTCTCAATCGTTGCTACCCGTTCCTATATCGACGGCGTGGTATCTCCATCATCAAAGAATTTAGCTTCATTATTGCGATCCATCTTGTTGTCTATATTGAGCCTTTGTTCAATCATCAACATAAGCTTGAAACTCTACCGATTTGGGAGTTACTTTTGAATGTCATTCATTCTAAATATTGCCTCTAGAGTTAAATGATTGTTCTACAGTAATTGTTGTACAAGCGGTTACTAAAATTTATTTTGCATCAGAGCAAGAATTGGGTATTGAGTGAAATGCCTTTTCTACTAATCCAATATTGTGAAAATTTGTGTTGCTTTGAGATTCATTAACTCAAAATAAATGATTAGATAGCTCTTTATTTAGAATTACTTCCTTTTTCCTTTTTTGCCTATGCAATAAAAGTTGATACCCTCTACTAATTTAGCTATGTTCCCACCTTGTAAGTCATTAGATTAAGAAGATCCACATCCACTATCACCTAGATTATATGTTCTACAAAATTCATTATGTAATTACATTATTACGTTTTTAACCCTTGTTTATATAGTTCTAATATTTACTGTATCAATAAATGTAAACATTCATAATAAGTATTCAAATAATCACATAAACCATCTAACTTATAATGTAGATAAAAAAAATGCAAGCAACTAAATAAATAATATGAATTTCTCCATAATAACGTAGCCATTTTGTTCGCATTGTTTTAATAGTATCATCTAAATTCTCATCATTTTCATTTACTTCAAAAACTCCAAAAATTTAATGCATTCTATAAATAAAATGCATAGCAGGATAATAAATACCGGACAAAATATAAGTTGCATTGTTAAAAAATTTTGAAATATCATTTTTTTTTTTTGCAACTATCTCATTCTTGTGGGAATAAATTAATTTGAGATACATTATCTAAAATAAATACATATAATAAATCTTTATATGTAAAAAATTTATTAAGTAACTTGTAAGTAGAATTTCAATGATTCGGAACATCTCTTGGAAATCTTTTTGGTCTTTTTTCAATTGCTATATAAAATTTTAACAATTCTTTTATTATTTAGGATGTTTCATAAAAATTGAATGCTATTTTTATCCGATTGAGAAAATTACGAAGAGTTTGTAAATTATTTTGTATACATAAATTAAAAACATGACAAACACATCTAATGTGAAAAAATTGTTCACCAAAAGCGAGTTTACAAATCTTTTCAGTTTAACAATTGAAGTGGTATTTGCCATGGTATTATCAAAACCAATTGAAAATATTTTTTTAAGTAAATAATATTCTTCTAAAATTTGTCTAATTAACATATAAATAGTATTTACCGTATACTTATCATCAAAAACTCTAAATGCAATAGCTCTTTTTTGAATATTCCAATCATCATCTATCCAATGATTCTTATACCCATATAAGAATTAGTTTGCTAATGATCACTCCAAATATCGCTACCTATATGTATACGTCCATTAAAATTCATAAAAAAAAATTTGTAAATCTTTTTTTCTTTTTTATAAAGATTTTTAATTTCGTTTTTAAGTATATTTTTAGGAACATGTTTTACTTGTGGAACACATACATTATGTATAAATTGATTAAAATCAAATCTTTCACCAAAACTAAATGATAAATGTTCAACAAAAATAAATTTATCTAACTCTTCTTTATAAGTTTTTCATTATAACGAAATAAAGGAGAAGTGTTAGGATTGACGTACCAAAAATTTATTATGGTTGGTGTCAATTCTCGCTTCAATTGGATGTCTCGACTAAGATGCCGATTAAATGTTCGATATCCTTGTCCACTTGTATATTGTATATATTTTATCACAATGTTTACAAATAATTCATACCTTTTGGGCCTTCTTCAAAATTTTCAACTTTTATGAAATGGTCACATATGTGAAAATACCATCCCGCTCTTTGTTGTTGACATTCCTTTAGCATCGATAGGAGGATGAAGACTCTTTTGTGTATGAACTTGCTCTATATTAGGAAAAATATTTATCTCATCTCTACATCAACTCCCCAATCTGTATAATCATAAGGATAATGATAATCCGATTTCCTATTGTACTCTTACCTTTGCCACTAGCTCTACTTCCACTTGCCGTTTTTTAAATATAAAAAATGGCATAATTTTAAAAAATATACGGTAGAAAAAATAATTTGAAATAGAAAATTATTAAGGGAGATAATAAATAAGAAATAAAAAAATAGAGAATCAAGAACATAATTGAGACTTGAGAGTTAAAAAGAATTGAGAGCTAGAGAGAATTTGAGAGAATTAGAGAATTTATGTGAAAAAATGAAAGATAAAAGGGGTGTTTATAAATTTTTTATCATACAATTTCTAAAAAAAATTTCATGTTGGCCGTTGGAAGTAGCACGGACATGGCGACACGTGACACGACACGACACGTCGACACGTCATTTCTAAAAAATAGAGAATTTCAACACGTTGGGACACGTTAATACCAACAAAAAAATTATTTTTTCGAGCATGCAGTCTTAGATAATGTTAAAAAAAACCTCATTTTTGAAAATTATATTTACTTTTTAGAATTCTAAATAAAAATAATACACAATACAACTCCCTAGATTTTCAATAGGCATATCTTTCCCTCTCCCGCTCGTCCCCCAATCCTCCCTCTCTATCTTCACAGAGGCCTTGTCACATCAAGCTTTTGCATTACAACTTCCCAGATTTTCTTTTATGGTCAAGTTCAACTCCCCGTCATCTTTTACTCTTCATTCATCTCTCTCGCTCTCTCTTCAACTCGACTCCGCGGGCTGGCGACTAGGGGAATCGTGACTTCTCAGTTCATCTGCCGTTTCGTTCTCCGGCCACCAAAGCGCGTCGTCACTCGTGTTCTTTGGGGAAGCCTCGTTTTTCTCATTTCTCAGCCCGACGAAACCCAGATCTGTTCGTTGTGGGTTCGTCCGCCGTTTCACTGCCCTCCTCTCCACCACCATCGCCTTAGATCTCGTGCAGCGCTCTACCATCACCGTCTCCAACGCCTACCTTGCCTCCTCCGACCTCACGCACCGCCGACGTCCTCCCCTACTCCTCTAGTTCCTCTTCTTCTCGACCTCCACAAATCCCCCTCCGGACTCGCGTGTCGCCGGCGAGTCCGGTTGTTGATTTCGTGTCGGACTTCCGACTCGCGTTGACTACGTGTCCGGACGCGCCCAGCGTGTCGGACAGTGTCCGACACGCGACACGTGTCCGACACCGACACGGTGCCTCCGAGGACGTGTCGATGCTTCATAGCCAACGGCTCTAAACCACCAGTTTCGGGCTCAAATCGACCTATGGCCATGCTTAGGTAGAGGTATCATACGAAGAACTGTCTTGTTTGGGACCAACTTCTTACATTCCACCTGCTAAAATTTGTCCCTGTGGTAGGGCTTTGGTGTCTCGTTATCGTTGAATTCTCCTTGTGTGAGTGACGGAGCTGGCACGTATAAATTGTTGATACCATATTCGTTGAACCAGTTCCATGACAATCGCAAAATGAAGTTTGCATTAGGTTTGGATAATCGGACATGATGTGTTGTTTGTTGTTGTTGTTATTTTTCATGCATTGCACTATTAGATCGTGATTAAATCTTTGTAATTGGACAGGAAATAAATGAAATTGGCAAAAAGGTTTGGGAGAGCAAGAGCGTTTGTAAACTGATAAGTAGGTGAAGATTGACAAATGATGGAAATGAGCCAATTGATGTAGGTGGAATTTTTGGCTTCAACCCAATCCAGCGATTAAGCATTCGAGTCTAAGACCATAAAAATTCTTAAACGATTATGAAAAAAAGATCCAGTCTAGGTTGGTTCGTCATGGCCAATCAAGGCCCAAAATGGGGTGTGGCCCAGGGAAACTCAAAATGATTTGCGCTTGGCACGAGCCCAATTGTACCGGATAGTGTTGGGTTGGGCTAGTTGGACTCATTTCCCAACCTAACTCTAATTGACAACTGCCCAAGTTCGATTTGGGCAACTCCCTGTCAGGAAAATTCCAAATAAGAATATGAAGTGCTTTCATTTTCTTAAATAAGAGCTAAAATGGACTTTGATTCAAAAAAGAAGTCTAAGTGCCATCTTTATTTCAAAGAAGGGTTTAACCAAGGATATTTTAGTATTGCAATTTTTTTAAAATTTTTTTCCTTTTTCTTTTTCTTTTTCCTTTGTTTTTCCTTTTTACCTCCTCCTTCTGCTCACCATTGCTATAGACGTTGAATTCCTCCTCGCACCGTCAACAGCCTCTCTGTGGCACTTGCTTAGCTTCTCCCAACAATGATAGAACTTGACCATGTCAATCCCATCTCGAGACACTTAACCTCGCTCTTCTCCTTCTCAACAGCTCTAGCTCCCTAACCCCATACTCCCCATTTTTTTCACCTTTACTGCGCAATTGCCCTTTGTCTTCTTGGCCTGCTTCCCCATTTCTTGATCCCCCTTGCTTTGCTTGGTTGTGGCCGAGCAAGAAGAGAGCCTCGAAGACTCAAAGTTTGCAGATTTATTCAATGCCTTGGCTTGCAAGAGGGTGTCTTTAGTAGGTGCAGAACTGAAATTGGTAGGCTTCTGGGAAACTGCAATTTTGGGCATGTCGAAGGCTAGAGGGAATGGTGGGCTCTGGGTCTTTGACTATAGCTATGGTGGTGGTGATGAGGGCTTGTTTTGGGTGCTTCTTGAGGGTGGCTTGAGTCTGTTTCTAGAGCCTTGTGGTTCCTAAATCGCGCCTATGCTTGGTGCGACTGCCATGGAGGTGTGGTGGTCAGAAAAGGGGGAGGGATGAGAGAGATGTGTTGTTATGTTGATGTTGGGAAGAGAAAAGGAAAAAAAATGAAATTACAAAAATAGCCTTGATTAGGCTCGTCTTTGAAATAAAGGTGGCACTTCATGCACTTCTTTAAAATAAGATCCATTTCAAGCCTTTATTTGAAATTTTTCCCTCAATTTAACCTCATTTAGAAATTACAAAGCAATACGAGTTTGATGCTTTTTAGGAGGTGACCTCAAAACATCATAAACATCTTTGATCGAATTTGGGATCACCAACCTCTTAAGGCCCAAATAAATAAATAAAAACGTGCCTCATTGCCAGCCTACTCGGGGTCAATAGTCACGCTGCTTATTTAAATGGCATACTAAACTTGTATTGCATGTAGAGTCTATGAGGAATTGTATTTTTGGACTAACTTAGAAATGTGTCTAGATGTACATGAATTTAAAATGGTTTTCATCTAATCCAAAAAAGAGGAAGTCTTCGGAAAAAAAAAATAGTGATGCTACTTGTGATTTTATAAAATAAAATTTTATTAAGTAGCGTATGAAAAAATGATTTTACTCATATCTACCTCAAAAACAAATTGATGAATCAAGGAAATTACTAGAGTTTCTAATGGTGGTTGAGGATTTATCTACATTTTTAAAAATGAACGGCTACTAGGTGTTTTACATGCATTGCTTTCGATTTTCTATTCATTACCTTCTAATTTTTTTCCTTAGTTTCTCTTTGCTTTCTTCTCGTTCTATACTATGATCCAATCGCCCTCTTCCCTCTTCTCTTGAGCTCTGTCACCTTTAGCCACCATTGCCACGTGGTCCCTCTCTCTAACCTGAGATGGATCCTGGAGAGAGATGGAGGACTGAGTGGTGAGTAGCGAGGCAATGGCAAAGGTGGACCAGGTGGTGGAGGTTGTGACCTCCGTGGATGTGGTTATAGCACCTTAAAAGGCCTATCATAAAACAAGAAAAATGTCTAAAAAGTTATATACTTTGGTATTGGCGTCAATTCAGTTCTAAATATTTTAGTACCAATTTAATCTTAAACCTTATGTATTTTTTTAATTGAGTTTATTTGGCCAATCTTAGTTAAGGAGTCGCCGACATAGACGATGGTTGCCATATATGGCATAGTCAACACTGACACATATATATATTTAATTTTAGTATTTTTTTATTTCTATTTAATTTTTTTTTGTCGTTAGGCCCCTGACGTGATGGCTAGCAACTCCCAATGCCAGCTTGCGAGGGCTGCGAATCGCCCTCTCTTGGCGCCAAATTTGGGGGAGGCTCATGGCACACAAGGGTGTGAGATCTCTTGCCATGCTGGCGAGTGTGATTTGCTCACTGCTAAAAAAAAAGTTAAAACAAACCAAAAAAAATTGCCAAAATAATAAAAAATATTTTAAATTTTCTATCAAAAAAAAGTCCACCAAATAGCATCAATCAATGCCCACATAGGAATATCAAGCATCGACGTGAATATTCTGGCTGAAATTATCTAAATGGATCGGTGTACAAATACAAAAGGTTAAGAATTAACATGCGCACAATGAAAATGGTTTATGAGTGAATTTGCACTAATACAAAAGTTTATGACTTTTTTTTTGGTCACTTTTCCCTAAATTGATCACTGGGAGACCCATGTGGATTGGGCAAGGCTGATGCAGGAGTCCGTTCTCGTCTTAACAGCAAATTTGAAGGCGCCATGACCATCGCAGTAAGTTATATCCAAACCCGAACAACCTCAAGGACCAATGCTGCGATCTGAGGGTATCGCGCGCGCTGCGTCTTAATAGCAAACCACCGTAAGGTATGAAATACAGGGTGCATGCCCCCACAACGCACTCATCTACTCAAAATTATCTCTTCACTCATTTTTTCTCCTTGCAGACACGCGATGAAAAGGAGGAGGAGGGCATTCAAAGTGAAAAAATAACAGAAATGGTACCTAAATTTTATGATCAATATGCACAATGGGTCTCTGAACTAGTACAATGACAATGTAAAAAAGAAATTTAATTTGTCAGTGGATTTAAAATTGTGGATATATTCAAATTAATACCTGGATTATATCCTTATTTTTCTTGAAAAGGAAATCATACGAAGAATTCTAGGTTTTTCCATCTAGGATGAGGGCGAAGGTTCGGGAAAAATTGTGCAGGGGAATTTACGGAGGAAACAAGATAGAACGGGACTGGGTTAATAGGGTATATTCGATATTTGTCCCTATAAAAAATTAATGCAAGATATTACAATTGGATTATTTTCAGATAATTTAGCGTATTAGATTGAACAGGTACTAAAAATCCAAGAAACCTATTGACACTCAAAAGTTGCAAGGGACTATATTGAATATTTCACAATTGAAAAAAATAAAAATTCATCGAATTTATATGATTATTGGGCCAAGTTCAGATTTTGAAAAAATAAGATACCAAGATCTCAG
>JAGVVM010016116.1:0-11537 GCA_019149425.1 Psidium friedrichsthalianum | reverse complement strand
AAGAAATGCCTGGTGCCTAGTGGATGTTGGTGAAAGTGGAGTATTGTTCCGTGCCTCCGTGTGATCGGAGAGGGCTCCTGTGGTGGTGTATCAGGTTGCCTTGTTTGGGATGGAACCCACAGAGCCTAGTCAGAGAGTGATCTGGAAGCATCTTGGTGGGGTGTGAATTATGTGAAATTTGTTTGAAAGACTGTAACCAACGGAATCCATGCATGGCATGTGAAATTGGCATCCAAAGAAGGGCTGAGATGTAGTACGTCCTAAGTTTTAATGAACGCTCCGCTTAGTGAAAAGAGATGGGCATTGCAGTCTTGAAATATGCTGCGTGGGTAGGAAGAGTGAAAAATGATCCGGACATGTTCATAGGAAATCATTAAGGGGCTTACAGGATGGCATTACCAATTGGAGCTATGAGTATTTGAGTTGATAAGAAATCTTTCAAGCAATTAAGATTGCAGGATGTCGCGATAAGAAGAAAGGGAGTGATCAAGATGCGAAGTAAAGGCGTAATTAGACCCTATAGTTGAGAGAGGTAGCGACTAGGAGAACGTTGTGTTTAGGCAAAGGAACTGAAGGCAAGTTTCGAGACGAACTTTTTAAGGAGGGAAGAATGTAACATCCTTGGATTTTCGACCCATTTTCAGAATCTATAAATTGAATGGATATATTTCATTGGGACGCTCTAGTCAGATCTCGTTTGGAATTAGCTACTCCGAGGTGACTAACCGAAGGGGGAAAGGCTATTAGGACTTGAAGTACGTGGACCTGATTAGTCGATACGTGTCGTCCTAACAAGCCACCCGTTAGTCTGAGCATTTGCTAGAGTCGTTACTCATTGGATTTGGCCACGAGATTGATTATGAATTTGGACAATCGAACTTTCAAGGATATTACAGAGATGAGTTGGATTTAAAGATTTAGTTTCAGAACTTTGGATTTGGCTTAGTGCGCGCGAAGAGGGACGACGAGAGGATTGATTGTTTTGGCCCCGGTTCGCCCTAGACTTCTCAGTAATTTATCTGTGAGTTTTTAGAGAATTTGCACGCTAGATTTGAGTTCGTCTAGTCGTCAGGATCGTTTTGACTGTAAACTCTCATATTCCAAAAAAAATTGGCTCTACCGGTCGAGTCGCCGGGTCCATTTCTTCGCGATTAAGTTAATTTAACCCTATCCACTTGAGCCGACACATGTCCATACCTTATTGGCTGCCGGTTTGACTTCATGGCATGAGGATCCCACCATGGACACTTGTAGGCATTCCATTGGTCGGTTGATGGACTTTTGTCCAAGCTTGCTAAGCAAGCTTCACCTTGGCTTGCCTTCCAAGCTTCAAGCTTGGCTTGCCAAGGAAGCCAAGAGCTCTCTCCCTCCCTCCTTGACCATACTATCTCTCTCTCCTCTTATTTTTGTGCGCCCAAGTCCATTTCTCTCTCTCGGCCGAGAGCCGTTCTCGCGCGACCAGCACGCGCGCCCGGGCGGAAATGGGTCGTTCGGGGTCATCCGGACTCCGAATCGAGCTCTGTTTTCGTCTGTGTACTCGTAAGACATCGAAATTCGATATTCTGAAAACAAATCATCCGAAAAATCCCTAGAGAAGTCGCAGCGTCGAATCAAAGTTACCTGTTCTGATTCGCGTTTCCTGTACGCGCGCCCGGAAAGAAGTTGGTTGTTCGGGATCGTCCGGAGTCCAAATCAAGCTCTGCTTTTTCCTGTGTAACCGTAAGATTCTGAACTTCAAAGATCTAAAATTTATTTAGCCAAAAATCTGATCTAATTTTCGTGACAGAGTCTGATCTGAGCTGGACTTCGTTCGTCTGTTGCCCGTTTTCGTCGTTGCCATGCTGTTTCTATTCCAACTGCTTCTTCAGCTCTGTTTTGGTGAGTAAACCCCCTAGGTTCATTGTAGAGTAGCTGAGGAAGATTATTCTGATTAGTAGATGGAAGATTGATTGAATTCTCTGAGCACTTTGCTGGGTTGAATCCGGTTGAATCAATACCAGTTTTGCTGAGTTTCTGGTCTGTGATTGCTGTACGTGTTCTGTGAAATGTATAGGCTTAATTATACTGAGTTTATGCGAGGATTTGGTGGCTGGATGGAGATGTTAGGCTGCCCAAATTTTCGGTGTATTTGGGACTTGAATCTGAGGGATATGTGAGAACATGTAAGCTGGAAATTTTGGATCTGTTTGTGCTTACAATTGCCGTGACTGTTTGGGACAGAAGAACCTAGAATGGTGAGATGATTAAGGTGACCGAATGCATGAGAGTATGGGGCTGTGACCTAGGTGGATTAATTTTGACTCGATTTATGAAAAACGTGGTTGATCGATTTTAATACATCAAACCGTGTACTTGGGGGTCAATGTGGACTAAACTGTGTACTTGAGAGAAATGGATTAAACCGAGTGAACGTGTGGGTGAATTTGCTGGATTTCTTGATCTGCTCATGTTTGAGGTTGCCGTGGTTATTTGAGAAAGAGAATTCACAAGTCATGGGATCTGGGTGGCGACTGAATGGACTTGAGTATATGGGTGAGGTTCGATTAAGTTAGTCTGGGTTTATTACATAGACAATGCAAGTAATTTCCCCAAATGGTCAAGCCGTGTATGTGTGGGATTAAATTGCTTAAAACCGTGCATTGTCTGAGTGTGGTTTGAGAGGGAAGTCGCCCTGTAATAGAGCTAACACCCATGAGTGATAAAAGCCCGAGAGTACAGCTTTGAGTCTGCCTGTGTTGTATTGAAATGCTCTGCATTTGTTTGCATGTGTGAGACTTGCCTAATTTTGTGAATGTGAGACATCGTGCGTGAACGTGTGATTGAAACATGGCAATGACTGAGCATGATGCATGGCACGATGATCTATTTTGGCAAGTCCTGAGAAATGAAAGTGAGATTGTGCTCGGCCGACGGACTGGCGCGAGAATTGGAGAGAAAAGGTAGGTTCCCGGCTTGCGACGGACTGCAAGTTCGAAGGCGCTCGAACGTGCACGGCACGGGGTAGCTGGAGTGATAAGGTGCCGGCCTGTGGCGCCTTGAACGCGGGTCGAGGCACGGCCTGAGGCGTAGTATGTATACGCGGGCATGAGACCTTGAGGGTCAGGGATGAACCACGAGATCCTGAAATGATGTCGGGGATGAAACACGAGATCCCGCGACGGTGTTCAGTGCATGACATGTGTTTGAGTTTGGCTGTGAGTCACATTCACTGATTTGATCATTCATGATGAGTTTGGCATCGTGTGTTGCATCTGTGAGAGTCGAGCATGAACCATTGAGGCCATTTGTGTGATTGCATATGCAATGAAATTTAGCATGGTATTGAGTCGCATGTATTGACTTGGGCGACGGTTGATGAATTTGTTATTGTATGTTGCATTCGCTCTTGTTACGGATGCCTGAGTTGCTTGGCTGATGTGTTGTTCCATTTTCTAAGTTTAGAGGTTTACTCACTGAGTTTTAGACTCACTTGTGGCTGATTGCCTTTCAGATCCTCGACCTTAGCATGGAGACGATGGGAGTATTAGTTGGGATACCAGAGGAGACTGAGCAATAGGAGTCATTGTACCCGAATCTGAGGGTCCTATTTTTTTTAGAATTGAGCTTGTATTCAGGATTAAACCTATGTTGTGAGAGTTGTATATGTGATGGTGTTTAATATAAGCAGGATTCGTTAGTGTATTTGGTGTCTGTTGATTGTGGTCTCTCTATCTATCTACATGATAGCTTGTCAGGGGTAGTTGTTGGCGCTTTCGCCTGCGTTTATCTGAGCCGTCATTTGGCCGCGACGTTTCCTGGGCGGTCGCAAATCGGTTCGGCCATTTGACGAGGTGAGTTGGAGTGTCTGTCGCGCGGTCGTAGGGGAATAGGGCGTGACAGATACTCTGCACGATCTTCTTCATATATCATATACATTTACATAGGAAAGTGGAACGTAGTTCACCAGTGGATTATCTACGCAATAGCCTAGAGTTTCAGACAATTTATTAGATAAACATAAGATTAAGAGGGTCAAATCGGCTGAAAAGTATGAGTTTGGATAAGTGTTCGTACGGTGGATACACTGCATGATCTTCCTCATATTTCAAGTACATTAACATAGGAAAGTGGAACGTAGTTCACAAGTGGATTATCTTTGCAATAGCATAGTGGTTAAAAAAATTAATCGGATAGGCATAAGATTTCGAGACAAAAATCGGCTGAAAAGTATGAGTCTTAATAAGAGTTCGTACGGTGGATACTCTGCACGATCTTCTTCATATTTCATGTACATTAACATCGGAAAGTGTAACGTAGCACACCAGTGGATTATCTACGCAATAGCCTAGAGTTTCAGACAAATTATTAGATAAACATAAGATTAAGAGGGTAAAATCGGTTGAAAAGTACGAGTTTGGACAAGTGTTTGTACGGGGAATACTCTGCACGATCTTCTTCATATTTGATTTACATTTACATAGGATAGTGGAACGTAGCTCACTAGTGGATTATCTACGCAATAGCCTAGAGTTTCAGACAATTTATTAGATAATCATAGGATTAAGTGGGTAAATTCAGCTGAAAAGTATGACTTTGGATAAGTGTTTGTACGGTGGATACTCTGCACGATTTTCTTCATATTTCATATTCATTAACATATGAAAGTGGAACGTAGTTCACCAGTGGATTATCTACGCAATAGCCTAGAGTTTCAGACAATTTCTTAGATAAACAGAAGATTAAGAAGGTAAAATGGGCAGAAAAGTACGAGTTTGGATAAGTGTTCGTGCGGTGGATACTCTGCACGATCTTCTACATATTTCATGTAAATTAACATTGGAAAGTGGAACGTAGTTCACCCGTGGATTATCTACGCAATACCCTAGAGTTTCAGACAATTTATTAGATAAACATAAGATTAAGGGGGTAAAATCGGCCGAAAAGTATGAGTTTGGATAAGTATTCGTACGGTGGATACTCTCCACGATCTTCTTCATATTTCTTGTACATTAACATAACAAAGTGGAACGTGGTTCCCCGGTGGATTATCTTCGCACTAGCATAGAGTTTCAAGAAATTAATCGAATAGGCATAACATTACGAGGGAAAACTCGGCTAAAAAGTATGAGTTTGGATAACTGTTCGTACGGTGGATACTCTGCACGATTTTCTTCATATTTCATGTACATTAAAATAGGAAAGTGAAACGTAGCTCACCAGTGGATTATCTACGCAATAGCCGGAGTTTCAGACAATTTATTAGATAAACATAAGATTAAAAGGGTAAAATCGGCAGAAAAGTAAATGTTTGGATAAGTGTTCGTACGGTGGATACTCCGCACGATCTTCTTCATATTTCATGTAAATTTACGTAGGAAAGCGGAACGTAGTTCACTATTGGATTATCTACGCAATAGCCTAGAGTTTCAGACAATTTATTAGATAAACGTAAGATTAAGAAGGTCAAATCGGCTGAAAAGTATGAGTTTGGATAAGTGTTCGTACGGTGGATACTCTGCACAATCTTCTTCATATTTCATGTATATTAAGATAGGAAAGTGGAACGTAGTTCAGTAGTGGATTATCTTCGCAAATGCATAGAGTTTCAAAAAATTAATCGGATAGGCATAAGATTAAGAGGGAAAAATCGGCTGAAATGTAAGAGTTTGGATAAGTGTTCGTACGGTGGATCCTCTGCACGATCTTCTTCATATTTCATGTAAATTAACATTGGAAAGTGGAACGTAGTTCACCAGTGGATTATCTACGCAATAGCCTAGAGTTTTAAAAAATTTATTAGATAAACATAAGATTAAGGGGGTAAAATCGGCTGAAAAGTATGAGTTTGCATAAGTGTTCGTACGGTGGATACTCTCCACGATCTTCTTCATATTTCATGTACATTAACATAGGAAAGTGGAACGTAGTTCACCAGTGGATTATCTTCGCACTAGCATAGAGTTTCAAAAAATTAATCGAATAGGCATAACATTACGAGGGAAAAATCGGCTGAAAAGAATGAGTTTGGATAACTGTTCGTACGGTGGGCACTCTGCACGATTTTCTTCCTATTCCATGTACATTAACATAGGAAAGTGGAACACAGCTCACCAGTTGATTATCTACGCAATAGCCCAGAGTTTCAGACAATTTATTAGATAAACATAAGATTAAGAGGGTAAAATCGGCAGAAAAGTATGAGTTTGGATAAGTGTTCGTACGGTGGATACTCTGCACGATTTTCTTCATATTTCATGTACATTTACATAGGAAAGTGGAACGTAGTTCACCAGTGGATTATCTACGCAATAGCCTAGAGTTTCAGACAATTTATTAGATAAACATAAGATTAAGAGGGTCAAATAGGCTAAAAAGTATGAGTTTGGATAAGTGTTCGTACGGTGGATACGCTGCATGATCTTCCTCATATTTCAAGTACATTAACATAGGAAAGTGGAACGTAGTTCACTAGTGGATTATCTTTGCAATAGGATAGTGGTTCAAAAAATTAATCGGATAGGCATAAGACTACGAGGCAAAAATCGGCTGAAAAGTATGAGTTTTGATAAGTGTTCGTACGGTGGATACTTTGCACGATCTTCTTCATATTTCATGTACATTAACATAGGAAAGTGTAACGTAGCACACCAGTGGA
Source organism: Psidium friedrichsthalianum (assembly GCA_019149425.1). NCBI lineage: Eukaryota > Viridiplantae > Streptophyta > Magnoliopsida > Myrtales > Myrtaceae > Psidium > Psidium friedrichsthalianum. The sequence continues at coordinate 4,903 of JAGVVM010016116.1, read as the reverse complement.
TTATCTACGCAATAGCCCAGACTTTCAGACAATTTATTAGATAAACATAAGATTAAAAGGGTAAAATCGGTTCAAAAGTACGAGTTTGGATAAGTGTTCGTACGGGGAATACTCTGCACGATCTTCTTCATATTTCATGTACATTAACATAGGAAAGTGGAACGTAGATCACCAGTGGATTATCTACGCAATAGCCTAGAGTTTCAAACCATTTATTTGATAAATATAGATTAGGAGGGTAAAATCGGCCTGAAAAGTATGAGTTTGGATAAGTCTTCGTACGGTGGATACTCTGCACGATCTTCTTCATATTTCATGTACATTAACATAGGAAGTGGAACGTAGCTCACCAGTGGATTATCTACGCAATAGCCTTGAGTTTCAAATAATTTATTTGATAAATATAAGATTAAGAAGGTAAAATCGGCTGAAAAGTATGAGTTTGGATAAGTGTTCGTACGGTGGATACTCACCACGATCCTCTTCATATTTCATATACATTAGCATAGGAAAGTGGAACGTAGCTCACCAGTGGATTATCTACGTAAACAGCCTAGACTTTCAGAAAATTTATTAGATAAACATAAGATTAAGAGGGTAAAACCGGCTGAAAAGTATGAGTTTGGATAAGTGTTCGTACGGCGGATACTCTGCACGATCTTATTCATATTTCATGTACATTAACATAGGAAAGTGGAACGTAGTTCACCAGTGGATTATCTACACGATAGCCTAGAGTTTCAAACAATTATTTGATAAACATAAGATTAAGAGCGTAAAATCGGCCGAAAAGTATGAGTTTGGATAAGTGTTCGTACGGTGGATACTCTGCACGATCTTCTTCATATTTCATGTACATTAACATAGGAAAGTGGAACGTAGTTCACCAGTGGATTATCTACGCAATAGCCTAGAGTATCAGACAATTTATATGATAAACATAACATTAAGAGGGTAAAACCCGCAGAAAAGTATGATTTGGATAAGTAGTTCGTACGGTGGATACTATGCACGATCTTCTTCATATTTCATGTACATTAACATAGGAAAGTGGGACGTAGTTCACCAGTGGATTATCTACGCAATAGCCTAGAGTTTCAGACATATTAGTAGATAAACATAAGATTAAAGGGTTAAAATTCGTTGAAAAGTATGAATTTGGATAAGTGTTCGTACGGTGGATACTCCCCACGATCTTCTTCATATTTCATGTACATTAACATAGGAAAGTGGAACGTAGCTCACCAGTGGATTATCTACGCAACAGCCTAGAGTTTCAGATAATTTATTAGATAAACATATGATTAAGAGGATAAAATCGGCTGAAAAGTATGACTTTGGATAAGTGTTCGTACGGTGGATACTCTGCACGATCTTCTTCATATTTCATGTACATTAACATAGGTAAGTGGAACGTAGTTCAACGTGGATTATCTACGCAATAGCCTAGAGTTTCAGACAATTTATTAGATAAACATAAGATTAAGAGAGGTAAAATCGGTGAAAAAGTATGACTTTGGATAAGTGTTCGTACGGAGGATACTCTGCACGAACTTCTTCATATTTCATGTACATTAACATAGGAAAGTGGAAGTAGATCACCAGTGGATTATCTACGCAATAGCCTAGAGTTTCAAACAATTATTTGATAAATAATAAGATTAGGAGGTAAAACGGCTGAAAAGTATGAGTTTGGATAAGTTTCGTACGGTGGATACTCTGCACGATCTTCTTCATATTTCATGTACATTAACATAGGAAAAGTGGAACGTAGCTCACCATGGATTATCTACGCAATAGCCTTGATTTTCAAATAATTTATATTGATAAATATAGATTAAGAAGGTAAAATCGGCTGAAAAGTATGAGTTTGGATAAGTGTTCGTACGGTGGATACTCACCACGATCCTCTTCATATTTCATATACATTAGCATAGGAAAGTGGAACGTAGCTCACCAGTGGATTATCTACGTAACAGCCTAGACTTTCAAGAAAATTATTAGATAAACATAAGATTAAGAGGGTAAAACCGGCTGAAAAGTATGAGTTTGGATAAGTGTTCGTACGGCGGATACTCTGCACGATCTTATCATATTTCATGTACATTAACATAGGAAAGTGGAACGTAGTTCACCAGTGGATTATCTACACGATAGCCTAGAGTTTCAAACAATTTATTTGATAAACATAAGATTAAGAGCGTAAAATCGGCCGAAAAAGTATGAGTTTGGATAAGTGTTCGTACGATGGATACTCTGCACGATCTTCTTCATATTTCATGTACATTAACATAGGAAAGTGGAACGTAGTTCACATGGATTTATCTACGCAATAGCCTAGAGTATCAGACAATTTATATGATAAAATAACATTAAGAGGGTAAAACCGCAGAAAAGTATGAGTTTGGAATAAGTATTGTACGGTGGATACTATGCACGATCTTCTTCATATTTCATGTACATTAACATAGGAAAGTGGGACTTAGTTCACCAGTGGATTATCTACGCAATAGCCTAGAGTTTCAGACAATTTAGTAGATAAACATAGATTAAAGAGGGTAAATCGGTTGAAAAGTGTGAATTTGGATAAGTGTTCGTACGGTGGATACTCTCCACGATCTTCGTCATATTCATGTACATTAACATAGGAAAAGTGGAACGTAGCTCACCAGTGGATTATCTACGCAACAGCCTAGAGTTTCAGAGATATTTATTAGATAAACATATGATTAAGAGGATAAAATCGGCTGAAAAGTATGACTTTGGATAAGTGTTCGTACGGTGGATACTCTGCACGATCTTCTTCATATTTCATGTACATTAACATAGGTAAGTGGAACGTAGTTCAACGGTGGTTTATCTACGCAATAGCCTAGAGTTTTCAGACAATTTATTAGATAAACATAAGATTAAGAGGGTAGGGTAAAATCGGCTGAAAAGTATGAACTTTGGATAAGTGTTCGTACGGAGGATACTTGCACGAACTTCTTCATATTTCATGTACATTAACATAGGAAAGTGGAACGTAGATCACCAGTGGTTATCTCAATAGCCAGAGAGTTTCAAATTTATTATTGATAAATATAAGATTAGGAGGGTAAAATCGGCTGAAAAGTATGAGTTTTTGATAAGTCTTCGTACGGTGGATCTCTGCACGATCTTCTTCATATTTATGTACATACATTAACGTAGCAACGTAGCTCAGCGTTGGATTACTACGCAATAGCCTTGAGTTTCAAATAATTTATTTGATAAATATAAGATTAAGAAGGTAAAATCGGCTGAAAAGTATGAGTTTGGATAAGTGTTCGTAACGGTGGAATACTCACCACGATCCTCTTCATATTTCATATACATTAGCATAGGAAAGGTGAACGTAGCTCACCCGTGAATTATCTACGTAACAGCCTAGACTTTCAGAAACAATTTTAAATTAGATAAAAAATAAGATTTAAGAGGGCTAAAACCGAGCTGAGAAAGTATGAGTTTGGATAAAATTTTTCGTACGGCGGATACTCTGCACGAATCTTATCATATTTCATGTACATTAACATAGGAAAGTGGACGTGCCCTTCACCTAGTGGACTTATCTACCGATAGCCTAGAGTTTCAAACAGTTTAGTTGATAAACATAACCATAGATTAAAGAGCGTTAAAAAAATCGGCCAACACGGAAAAAAAAAAAAAGTATGAGTTTTGGAATAAATTTTCTTTAGTTGTTCGTTACGCATGGATACTCGCACGATCTTTCTTCATATTTCATGGACTATTAACATAGGAAAGTGGAACGTTAGTTCACCAGTGGCTTATCTACGCAATTTAGGCTAGAGTATCAGACAATTTTTTTGATAAACATAACATTAAGAGGGGGGTAAAAACCCGCAGAAAAGTATGGAGTTTGGATAAGGTATTCCGTACGGTGGGATTACTATGCACGAGCTTCTTCTAATATTTCATGTACCAGTAATCATAGGAAAGTTGGGATGGTAGTTCACCAGTGGTATTTTCTCGCAATAAGCCCTAGAGTTTGCAGACAATTTTGGTAGATATTTAAACATAAGATTAAGAGGGTAAAAAATCGGCTGAAGGTGAAAAAAAAGTGACATGACTTTGGATAAAGTGGTTCGTACGGTGTATACTCTCCACGATCTTTCTTAATATTGTCAGGTGACAGTAAAGCATAGGAAAGTGGGACGTAGGCTCACCAGTTGGAGGTTATTCCTTACGCAGATCAGCCTATGAGTTTCAGATAATTATTAGATAAAGAATAGATTAAGAGGGATAAAATCGGTCTTTGAAGAAGTAAGTAATGACTTTGGTATAAGCTGTTCGTATGGTGGGGATACTCTCCTGATCGATCGTTCTTATATTGATGTACATTTTAACATGGAAAGTGGAACGTAGCTCACCAGTGAGGATATCTACGCAACAGCCTAGAAGTTCTCAAGAAAATTATTAGATGTAAACATAAGATTAAGAGGGTAAAAAACTGGCTGAAAGTATAAAGTTGGATAAAGTGTTGTACGTGCGGATTACTGTCCTTACCGCCCCGGAGTCCGCCCTTGTGGAAAACTGTGATTGCTTGGCCATCGCCGTCGTACTTCAACCTCGCTCGCTGGTTACCTCTGATATCGATGTCCCAGGGATAATCTCATCGCGATTCAGCATGGGAATAAACACGAACTCGGTCTGTCGGAAAGCACTGGCCTTGCCGGACTTTACAATCATGCATGCACCATACAGTGGGGGGTAGTGTGTAGCAGTCAGGAAGGAAAAAACGAATAACAAACAAAACCATATATTTTATAGCATATATCCCAGCGGAGCGTTAGATACAACTGTCAAAAGAAGCGGCTAAAGTCTTCCCCAAAATGTCTACGCTCACCTAAACCGCCCATAGTAT
>JAGVVM010016115.1:0-13686 GCA_019149425.1 Psidium friedrichsthalianum | reverse complement strand
TGCTAATCTGCACACATACTCATATGTCCAATATTGCTGGCAATTGAAATACATCCGAAATTTCTGTCCGCAGGCTTAGCCAAATATCTGCTCTCTCAGTCATATATAAATCCACGCCTCCGCAAACGATCACACTCCTCGGTATACTCCTCCACCGTCCAATCTCGCTGCTAATGTTGTGATAGTTCATAACGCTTCCTGCAATTTTTTCGTTACAGGCAACTTTTTCATCTTATCCCAACGATCCACATTCGATTTTTCCTTCTCTAGCATGTTGTTTCTTACATGCTCCCACCAGATCGAGCATGCTTCCGTAACTTGATACTACTATTTAACCTTTTGCTCTCAGTTAGATTCTTTAATATCAAAGACCCTCTTTACTGTAATGCAGCCATCAGAAACGTCATCAGGATGAGTCTTACCTTTAAAATTCAGGAATCTCGATCTTCATCCGAATTTTGAAAGGTGATCGATTTCCAGTCGTATCCCTCGATTTTCCGCCCCTGGTTTCGAACTCCCAAAAAGGGTTGACGCCTCCTCTTCATCATTGGATGTAAGCCTCCGATTCTCTGCTTCAGATGACGCCCAATCCCGCCTACGCTCCGTTGTCCGTGCCAAATCATGGATTCGTCTTGTTGTTCTTCAATTTACATGTCTCGCAGTCTCTGGGACGCCGGCTGCTCGTTTGCTTCAGGAATGACCCACGCCCCCGGGCGACCACGGAACATGCCGTTCCACCATGACCACCGCGATCTGTTCGCCATCGATTCAAGGCAACCTGTGCTCTCATACCAATTGATGCCAAATCAAATACGCGACTTAAAATTGGCTATTAAACAAAACGCAGATAAACGGGAGAGCAATTTGGCTCGTCATTTTTGATATAACAAAAGATTTCAAGCTGTCGTTGAATATTCTAACACCGCCTTTTATATGGTGTTAACCCTAATCTAAATAGGAAAACACGAATATTGCAAAAAAAACCACTAAAAAAAGAATCTCGAAACTATCTTAAAAATAATAATAAATTAATAAGTCCATCTAAACGCTCCCGCTGAAATTTCTTCTATCGGTAAAACTGCTGAATCGGTGCATCAGGATCTAAAGCAAAATCGGGGGAGAATCATCCATTTTCAACTTTCAGTTACTTTTTCCCGGTATTGCGAAGTCAAACTACTACTAACTACTGTCTATTCGAGGCGATATCCAATTTCAACTACGATATTCATGAAAACTTGATTATCCAAGTTCGAATTCGATTTGTGGCCACATTCATATGATAGTGACTCTAGTAAATACTCAGACTAACAGGCGGCTTTTAGGAGCTATTCGTATCGACCTATAATTAGGTCCACGTACATAAACTCCTACCTAGCCATTTCCCTTTGATTAGTCATCTCGAAGTGATCAGTTCTGAGTGAGATTTAACTACACTGCATCAATGAAATACATCCATTCTATTACAAATCCTGAGAGTGGGTCGAATTTCAGGATGTCACCCACAAAGGAGTGATCCACTCTCCAAGGATAACATGCCAAAGGGGTTTATAATTCAACTAACGTAGAGAAATTCTCATTCATACAATCAAGTTTGTCTTACAATAGAGAAATCTTCTCATTATATAGAGGGATTTAGACTTAGGAAATAGAAGAACAATAAAGACTCGAGGACCAACCAACTAGTAAAGAATGGGGACTAGACACATAGGCACTCCCTTAATATCAAAGACACTTGGGAACTAAAAAGGAATTAAAGACAACTTGAAACTAGAAAAGTATAGACTTAGAGAGTTGCACTTCTTTGGCAATCTCGTCCACCAGGCTGGACCAGCATATAATCATCACGGAAAGTTTCCAATGACCAAGGAAATAACTTAGATAAATCCCCCATCGGTACGTTATTGGTCCACAACAAATCAGCAACTATTTTGGAGAAATTGAGCTTAGTGACAAGGTCAAGATTCGGTAACACTTTAGTCAGCTACTCGGGTGCTAGCCTTCATGTCAATAACTTCACACCACCGAAGCAAATTGTAATGGAAGTCAGTTTTGGCTTGAATGAGCGGCTATGTTATTGGGCTAGCCAATAGAACCAGATTGCATTTTAAGGATTGTTCCAATGTGTTGGATGCTCCCGCATCAGTTTGCAACCTCTTCACTACTACATAATCCCTGACCTTGCTTTTGCTCCAAAGATGGCAATGGCTTCCTCTTTCCCGTTCACGACTTTTTATAATCTTTCTTCATAGTAGAATTTCACGAAAGGCTTAGGACTAAATTGGTAAGATTGAAAATTTTGGAACTAAATTGGTATCCATACAATAGGTTTAGGATTGATTGATTTCTTCAAACTAAAACTAAGTGCTTTGATTTCTTGCATGTTCAAATCACATGTAATAATTTACATATTGTTTTATTTGATTTATACATACATGAATGTCGCATTTCTATAAGTTCTCTCTGAGTGGTGTTCACGAGGGAAGATCATCACCGGAAACATCACAATCGCCGTAGTTGAAGCCGTCACCTTCCTTGTCGTCGGTTTCCACACCAACCCAATCAACGAAAGTGAAAAGGAACTCTCTAAAGCTTACTTTTCCTTTTCTACTCCAATCCATCTCCTCTGCACACATTGAAAAAATAGGCCAATGTCAATAATAATCACGAAAACGAATCACATGGAATGTTTGCATTGTAACTAGGGTTTCGAGGTTTGTACTGAATCGTTTCATCGTAACGTGGCGTGGAGATTTCTCCTTCGGTGAAGCCTCGTTCAGTGCTTTGATCACATCTTTCTTCTTCAACTTCCCATCGCCATCTTTGTCCGAAATAAGAAGGCTTCAATGATCGTATCAAAGTAGCTTCTATTGATGGCGAACCTATCTTTTCCGTCTGGAAAATTATGTCATAGTAATTAATACAATATTTAAAATGATTTATTGTTAACCTTCGAACTTCCAAAAAATTAGATTAAAGATGCAATTACCTCATTAGTTGATGAAGCTTCTTTCAAGAGATAGATGAGGCATAAAAGAACGATGAATTCTGTGAATTGTATTTCTTTGTTTTCATCAATATCACAAGAATGGAACAAGTCCTCCACGTCCTTTTCGGAGAGATGAAGCTGCATTTCTTCCAAACATTTCTTTAGTTCCTCTTTATCAATTGTCCCGTTTGAGTCCTCATCTGCAATGAAAAGAAGAAATAAGGGAGTATGTTGCAATATTTATTGCCTTCACATATTTAACAATAATATTGCAACAAAATCTATATCTATGTAGGTGAGAGGATATGGCAATATATACTGATTACTCGTAGTTAGTAGTATAGATCATACACATACAGATATGACAAAAGATTAATGATATAATTTGTTCCTGAAATTTCATTAATTCAACATCCTCTAGTTATAATGTAACTGAAGGATAAATCTTAATATAAGTGTATCTTACAACATGGATTTTAATAAACTTACCGTATAAGATTTAGAGAAAAGAACATCATGAACTAAATTGTGGGTTTCTTAGCAAACCTACAAAGATTAAGAAACAAAATAAATATTGTTTTGATTCATAATTAAGATAACACAACTAAATTTGAATGCAAATAGGAATCACTTGTGTATGTACTCTAGTGATATCAAAAGAACATATGGAACAATAGATAATATTGTTAAAACTCACCGAATTGCTGGAAAACGGCCTTAATATTCTTCAATCCCTCTTTGAATAGAGGGAACTTCATGATGATGCTATTGATTGTTTGGAATTGTTACGCCTTGATGATAATGTGTTCTTCACTTCGAGCACCTTCTCTTCAAGCTTTGTGTCCAATCTCTTGTACCTAATTTGTGTAGTACGATGGCAAAGCACGTTTCCCACTTTGTTGGATAAAGATTTTAAGGAAGGACAAGGGCATGATATGCCTGTTACAAAAGTGACAAGTGAGATATTGATAAGACGCACATGTTATTTAGTAAGAAATATTCTTACAAGATTAATGATGAACTACAAGTGCTACATATATATATATATATTTTCGAACACTACAAGTGCATAACTTTCGTACATTGATTACTTTTTTTTTTTTTTTCTGATCACTAGAGTATGATGACTTCTAAAAAAACGTTCACTTGAGTACCCTAACTTTCAATCAGTCACTTGAATATATAACTTTTAATAAGCATTCACCTAAGCGTCCAAAATCCAACATGGCCTGCACTAGTGGTGGATGTTTTAAAAAAATCACATAACTTAAGTGATTGATTGAAAAGTTATATGGCACTCAAATGAATGAAAAAAGTTATGGTATTGAAATGAGCTTCTTACGAAATCAAGTGAGCATCATAAAAAATTATAATGCTATGTCATATATATATATATATAAGTGAGGTAATGCGGTCATGTAGTTACATCATATCATAAGACCCCATGAGTTTTACTTACGGTATGAAATTTTTAACGACATTCAGATTTTGAAAATTGATGATTGATTAAAGATATTGTTTTCTATGTTCATGCTAAAGACCCTCAACTTGCCTTTATTCATTTACACAAGTTCAAATTCAAAACATGCATTCAAATTTATAAGCTGAAGAAGAATTTAGACCATATAGTGCAAAAGTATCTCTAGTAAACCACATAATAGATAGCATTTTTACTGTCCAGTAGTTTCTGTTTGTTTAGTGAAAATGCTAGCCGTATAATATTTTCCCATTCTTTGTTTTCCTCTATCTCTTAGAAAAATGAGTTGAGAAATAAATTCTTCATGGGAAATCCTAGTCCATGCTTGAATTCAAGAAACAAAAGATCCTTCTAAACCTAAGTTCATTTTTTCAATTCTAACTTGACCTTTACCACTATGAAACTGTTCTTGTCGTTTGGAACTAAGACAACAACAGTTAGACACGGCACCTACGACTCCGGACCTTGTTGGTTGGACCCTAAGTTGGATGTTCTCGAACGAGGAAACTTATGCCTAACCCAGGACCCCAAGTTGTTAGTGCAACTTAGGACCCACATGCCTAGACCCGAGACCCTAGTGTGCGACCGCTTCACATCAAGGAGGAGGCCTTGGCATCGCCTCTGCATAGCCCTCCTCGTTGCCGCCAATTGGTTTCGTGATCAACTAGATTATTTTGATTTAGGTCTTGTGTTAATTTCGCAGCTGCATTGGTATGTAATTGGCTTAATTCGGGAATGGATCCAGGGTTAATTTGTTGGAAGCTACTTCATTGTATGCCTTTTGTTGGAAAAAAATGCTGGGTTTGTTGAGAACATGTGGATGTTTTGCCGATGACTACTCTATGATTGGCAAATTGACTTTTAAATGTGATATCCATAGCTTTGTCTGGTTTCTTCGGAGCTCATTGCTGGATAGAAGGCCTTTTATTGCACCACGAAACAGGGATACCAAAATTTGGGCAGGAGTATTACCATATCGGCCCTAAATCTGCTGGACATGTGCCATTTTAGTCCTTTACTTTTCAATTTTGCTAATTTAGTCCTAAATCTTTGTGCGAAATTCGATATAGTCTTTCCCGTCAACTTTTACCAGATATCGCTGATGTGAAGTTTGAAAATGAAATACAAGAAAAGTATCTAATAACATGACATTAATGACTCGAGTCGTACACACCATAACGCCGACCATGCTACTTAGGACGACATGTTAGTGATTTCCAGCAAAAATGAATAAAAAAAAAAAGATTACATTGCAAAGGTTTAGGACTAAATACTCAAAGCTGAAAAGTTCAGAGCTAAATTGGCATTCATATGATAAATTTAGGACTGATTGAATAACTTTCTTTTGTTCATTTTGTACTGATGTCTTATTTATAATAAATACAGTAAATTGACTTCGGAAACAGGTAAAATGAAAGATCAGCAATTGTTGCCATGGGTTGAAAAAAATTAAAAAAGCAAGACGGTAAGAATTTCTTATACGACTTCTAGCGACCAATGAGCCATTTTTTATCTCTAGAAAGTCACCAAAATTACTTCCACCGGCTAATTTTGGCTCATTTAGTCGCCCAAAGCACTTCCGGTGGCTAGAAGTAGGGGCCAGAACCGCCTTTGGGTGAATATTAGCGACCACAGCTACGACTTCTGTGACAAATACTTTGGTCGGAACATGTAAGCTCCACAGCATCCAAATACTTTGTTTGGTCACGAGAACTTTAGGCAACCAACTTTTGGTCCCCAAAAGTCCTCGCAACCAAAAGAGGATCTCTAGCAACCCATTTTTCGGTCGCTATATAGCGATCTTTTCTAGTTTACAAATTGATCTTTATTTTCTCTAATAAAGTAAATTCCTCAGCAAAATTACGAAGACTTCAATTAATCTTAACAAAGAAGCATTTCTTTTAAAGAAAATTGTTAATAGTTAACATAATAAAGACTTTATGGATAGGGAAACAAAACCTCCACGTATAATTAAGAGACAATTCACATTCAAGTACCTTAAAATTATTCATTTATTTGGCCGAAAATGAATGATTTGAAAATATTTTTCTAAAAAATGATTGTTTGTATTACGTAAAGTAATTAGTCAACTAAAATTATTTTGATTATCTATCTCTAAAGATTTTTCTATGAGCAATAAATTTCCTCAATTTATTCATATTTGTAAGCAATACAAACAACCATTTAAGAAAATATTTTTCAAATTATTCATTTTTTGCAAAATAAAAAAAAAAAGGGGTGTTAGTTATAATCATAGGTATAGTCTCTGTCATTATTAGTTAAGCCAGCACACATGATAGATTTACATTTACCATCCTTTTATGAAAATTACTTAAAAGGAATAAGGAAAAACAATTCAAATTATCTCATTGTTTTACTGTTTTTACTTGTCTCATGATTGTATATATTCTAAATAATGACAATTCTACGTATACAGCATAAAACAGGAATGAAACTAAAACATTTCAAATAAAAGTAATTCTACTTAGTGAAAGGGATTAAGGATTACCTATTTGATCTTTCATTGTGATTTTCTGTATTGGAGAAAGGAGATGGTTCTTCCCAGAGTTAAAGAAGGAAAGAAACAGCAATGTTTCATAGAACATAACATATAGAAGAGAATGAAAGATGAACCACTAAGAAGAATTCCAAGAGATGCTAAAGTAGCTTTAAACGTAAGCATATTTAAAAATATTCCTTTCTTTTAGTTTCAATTTCTTGTTTTGTTTGATGTAGAGACATTCTTTCTTCAACGCACGACTAATCAAAACAAATCTTCTTCAAGCATATTGGCAAGAAATAATAAGGTAAAATAAGCTATGAATAGGGTGAAAACAAAGTTTTCGGAGAAAAGTTCATTAAAAGTCCTCTTATGAACATAATTTAACTGAGTTCTAAACTTTTTCTAACTGACATAATATCCATTTATGGTATATTGGTCGACCAAGAATTTTAAAAACAGTTTTGAATTTTTTTTTATGTTTAACTGACATTAACGAAAATTGGCACTTAGGATTACTAACCTCCTAAGTCTGCTAATGGAGCCCACAAGATATGAACTTGCTTAAATGACAGGAAATTTCCCATTTCGTGCCGATGAATTGCACTTCTGATAAAGGTTTTGCGACTTCAAGGCAACTTCTATCAAATGTTCATGACTTGCACAAATCCAGAGGGTTAAAACTCGGTTTGCACCACTTAGTAAAAAGTTGAATTTTGATTGCATCAAATTGAAAGGGTAAGAATTCGACGGCGTAAACTACATCTCATAAAGAAATTTTGAGAAAAAACTATAACATGTTCGGCTACATTGGAATTTGGGTAATGCAAAAAGGCTGACAAAACTATCTTAGTGATTAATCAGGGTGGTTGGAATTACGAATTACTTTTCTGAGATTCGATTTTATTAGGGTGGATAGATTACAAGTGCTTGTCGGCTATCCTTCTCGTAAATATGATTTGTCAAGTGAATTATTATTTGTGGATAAACAAAAAGTGCATAATCATTTGGAATACACCATATACTCCCACACAGAAAAAATTATCAAAAAAATCATAAATTTATTATAATTGTGCTAATTCAGTTCTAAATCTTTTTCTTTTCAGTCAAGTGAGTCTTCAACCTTTTCATTTGTGTCAACTAAGTTCATCCGGTTAATTTTGGTAGGAAATCACTCACATGAACATCAACCGTCCTATGTAGCGTGACTAGTGCTAACGATGATAATTTTTATAGTATTTTAATATTTTTCTCGATTTTTATTTACTTTTTTCCATTTTTTTTCTTCCCTTCTTCCTTTAGTCAGTCGTTGGACCTTGGCGACTGGCTAGAGTTGAGGTCCATCACGCTGGCCACTAGCGAGGGCGAGCCTTGCTGTCTTTAGGCAAGGCAAGGTCAAACCTTGCCCTTGCAAGCTAGAGAAAGAAGGGATGGAAAAACAGGACAACGAAACAAAAGAATAATATATAAAAATAAGAAACTCAAAAAAAATATTTCAATATTATTGAAAATTGTCTACGCTAGTGTTTTTCAATAAAAACTGACTGGATGAACTGAATTGGCAGAAAGTAAGAGGTTTAGGATACAATTGAAAAGAAGGGGCTAAATTGGTATGATTATAATAAATTCAGGACTTTTTTTGTACTTTTCCCCTCCCATAGGCCATGTTGTCCAAGACTAACCATAGAATGTTGTATAATCTGATTGGCTAATTGCATGACTCTACTAGGGTTTTTTGTGGACATGTGTTTTGCAAACACAACAATAATAGCCCAAAAGCTTAGGTTGGTGGATGGAGGGATACTATAATGAATATAAAGAGTATTTGAGATCCATTTTCAAGCGATATGGAACAATATTTCTACACTTCTCTCACGTGCAACCCTATAAAGAGGGTTTAGGATTTGTTATATCTAGCGCTTTTGCATCAAAGCTGTGGCGTCCCGGACTTGCCACGTATGTTATTGGCTTGACAGTTTTATTTAACTAAAATAACAAGAAAACAAATAAAAAGCATAGCACTTTATTTATTTATGGCCAACAAATGTCGAGTTCATTTTACTTACATCTGGGAGATAAGTACGGTAGTAACAAAAAGTCGTTAGTGGCCTCTATCCCGCATGCTCGTCTATGCATGCGTATATACATATGTACACCATTGTCCAAAAGAAAACAAACCCCAAAATTCCTAGGTTATCATGGCCAGTTAATATATGGTTCCAACAATGTTGGTCAATGTTACGCCATAATCACTTACCTAAAAAAAAATCAATAATAAAGGGGTCAAAATAATCTCAACAAGTTGATTCTTTTAATCACATACTAAACATTCCATGACGAGGGATGAGAAATAATCTCAACAGGTCGATTCTTTTAATCACATACTAAACATTCCATGAAGAGGGATGAGAAATGGTAAGATTAGTTTGGCAATATCCTCGTGTCATTGACGTTGCAAAATGTGTCCACCTAGTAACGAATGATAACTCTACAATAACTCTACAAAAGTAGAGTTTAAGTGCTTCTAAAATGTGGACAATTAAGTTTAGTCGCTCGAGTTTTATTTAGTTTTTAGTGTTTTTGTTTTACTTTAGTGTTTTGGTCATGGTTAGATGATTTTGTGTTTTAATTCTCATGTTTTCTCACTCGAGTGTCTCAATGATATCTTGTTATGTTTAGGCATGATTTGGAAGAATGAAGCGAAGAACATTGATGAGAAGATTTGGAAAATTGCAGCTTCAAAGTTGCTAGAGACAAAACCGAGATGGACGCATCCGTCTGAGGCATGGACGCATCCATCTGCAATCTGTGGCTGAATACAGAACCGAGACGGATGCATCCGTCTGACAGACGGACGTATCCGTCTGCACGCTGACAATAATGCGCGACGGGCAAACTTCTCCTTTTGCCGTGGCTTGAAGATTTTATTAGAAGATTATGTTTGGATATTTTTAGAATTTGGTTTTCTTATTTTGAAGGGATTAAGGATATTATATTCTAGGAGATTTTGAATAATATTTGAAAGGTGATAAAAAGAGAGAGGATAACCCTAGGGATTTTTTGAGAGGATATCTTTGTGTGTGGTTTTGGGACGACGACAATTCGGAAGAGACGGGAGCATCCTCTTTGGAGGATAGACATCACGGATTGGAGAAAGACGACGACGATGCTCAGAAGAGTGCGAGGATCTCGAAGAAGCTCGAGTTTGACTTGAAGCTGCATTTTTCTCATCTCTTTTCATGATGTTCTTCCTTATTCTTCCAAATCTGTCTTTTAACAAGATGATTGAGACACTTGTGAAGGATCTTGTTATTGAAAACTCAAAATCATCTTATTGACTGAATTCTCGTTGAAATCTCATCTGCGCTTAATGCTTGTAAATTAGCCTCCAGCGATTTAAATTTAATTGTGAACTTTTAGAGGAACCTAATTTACTTGGTAGAGAACCTAATTAATCTTAGTAGGAAGACGGGATTATTAGCAATCAAGGAATATAGGAATTGCCTTAAATAATCTTATAATTTCCAATAGTCGCTTCCTGGAATAGTTTGAATGATTATTAAAAGAATCGACCTTTGATTATTCTCAAGAGGTATAGGGAATTTTAGAATCTGATTAACAACATAGCCATTGTTGATACTGAAGAAGAGGGATTGATTGAGATTAATTGTTGAGTGAAATTGTATACCCTACTTTCCAACAAGTTCTAATCAAGTTAAATTTGCGTGTTTTGATAACTTTCTTAATTTTGTTGAATTTAATTTAGATTTTTGAATAATAGTGGTTTGACACAGTATAGTACTCAATAAAAGTCTTTGATCAGTCCTCGTGGGATCGAGGCCCTAACGACTTTTTGTTACTACCGTACTTAGCGTCCCAGATGTAAGTAAAATGAACTCGACATTTGTTGCCGGGGACGTGATTTTGAAACTTCTATGTTTAATATTTCAGGCCGTTTTAGTTGATATTTTTCTTAAATAAAATTGTCAGGAAATAACTGTTCACGTGGATGGCCGCGACCCAAAGTTTTGAGTTGTTACCATTAGATCGAGAGATCGAGAGATCGAGAGGACATTTTTATTTAGGGAACAGCGACAAGCTGAGAGGAACATGGAGACAATAATATTGTAGATCCAAAACAGCGAGACTATGCGGGATTATGCAAACCTCATTATATTCATTATAGTATCCCTCCATCCACCAACCTAAGCTTTGGGCTATTATTGTTGTGTGTGCAAAACACATGTCCACAAAAAACAACCTAGTGTAGAGTCATGCAATTAGCCAATCAGATTATACAACATTCTATGGTTAGTCTTGGGACAACATGGCCTATGGGAGGGGGAAAAGTACAAAAAAAGTCCTGAATTTATTATAATCATACCAATTTAGCCCCTTCTTTTCAATTGTATCCAAACCTCTTACTTTCTGCCAATTCAGTTCATCCAGTCAGTTTTTATTGAAAAACAACACTAGCGTAGACAATTTTCAATAATATTGAAATATTTTTTTGAGTTTCTTATTTTATATATTATTCTTTTGTTTCGTTGTCCTGTTTTTCCATCCCGTCTTTCTCTAGCTTGCAAGGGCAAGTTTGACCTTGCCTTGCCCTAAAGACAGCAAGGCTCGCCCTCGCTAGTGGCCAGCGTGATGGACCTCAACTCTAGCCAGTCGGCCAAGGTCCAACGACTGACTAAAGGAAGAAGGGAAGAAAAAAAATGGAAAAAAGTAAATAAAAATCGAGAAAAAATATTAAAATACTATAAAAATTATCATCGTTAGCACTAGTCACGCTACATAGGACGGTTGATGTGTTCATGTGAGTGATTTCCTACCAAAATTAACCGGATGAACTTAGTTGACACAAATGAAAAGGTTGAAGACTCACTTGACTGAAAAGAAAAAAGATTTAGAACTGAATTAGCACAATTTATAATAAATTTATGATTTTTTTGATAATTTTTTTCTGTGTGGGAGTATATGGTGTATTCAATGATTATGCATTTTTGTTTATCCACAAATAATAATTCACTTGACAAATCATATTTACGAGAAGGATAGCCGACAAGCACTTGTAATCTATCCACCCATATAAAATCGAATCTCAGAAAAGTAATTCGTAATTCCAACCACCTGATTAATCACTAAGATAGTTTTGTCCAGCCTTTTTGCATTACCCAAATTCCCAATGTAAGCCGAACATGTTATAGTTTTTTCTCAAATTTTCTTTTATGAGATGTAGTTTACGCCGTCGAATTCTTACCCTTTCAATTTGATGCAATCAAAATTCAACTTTTTACTAAGTGGTGCAAACCGAGTTTTAACCCTCTGGATTTGTGCAAGTCATGAACATTTGATAGAAGTTGCCTTGAAGTCGCAAAACCTTTATCAGAAGTGCAATTCATCGGCACGAAATGGGAAATTTCCTGTCATTTAAGCAAGTTCATATCTTTGTGGGCTCCATTAGCAGACTTAGGAGGTTAGTAATCCTAAGTGCCAATTTTCGTTAATGTCAGTTAAAATAAAAAAAAATTCAAAACTGTTTTAAAATTCTGGGTCGACCAATATACCATAAATGGATATTATGTCAGTTAGAAAAAGTTTAGAACTCAGTTAAATTATGTTCATAAGAGGACTTTTAATGAACTTTTCTCCGAAAACTTTTGTTTTTCACCCTATTCATAGCTTATTTTACCTTATTATTTCTTGCCAATATGCTTGAAGAAGATTTGTTTTGATTAGTCGTGCGAGTTGAAGAAAGGAATGTCTCTACATCAAACAAAACAAGAAATTGAAACTAAAAGAAAGGAATATTTTTAAATATGCTTACGTTTTTAAAGCTACTTTAGCATCTCTTGGAATTCTTCTTAGTGGGTTCATCTTTCATTCTCTTCTATATGTTATGTTCTATGAAACATTGCTGTTTCTTTCCTTCTTAACTCTGGGAAGAACCATCTCCTTTCTCCAATACAGAAAATCACAATGAAAGATCAAATAGGTAATCCTTAATCCCTTTCACTAAGTAGAATTACTTTTATTTGAAATGTTTTAGTTTCATTCCTGTTTTATGCTGTATACGTAGAATTGTCATTATTTAGAATATATACAATCATGAGACAAGTAAAAACAGTAAAACAATGAGATAATTTGAATTGTTTTTCCTTATTCCTTTTAAGTAATTTTCATAAAAGGATGGTAAATGTAAATCTATCATGTGTGCTGGCTTAACTAAATAATGACAGAGACTATACCTATGATATAACTAACACCCCCTTTTTTTTTTATTTTGCCAAAAAATGAATAATTTGAAAAACTATTTTCTTAAATGGTTGTTTGTATTGCTTACAAATATGAATAAATTGAGGAAATTTATTGCTCATAGAAAATCACTAGAGATAGATAATCAAAATAATTTTAGTTGACTAATTACTTTACGTAATACAAAACAATCATTTTTAGAAAAATATTTTCAAATCATTCATTTTCGGCCAAATAAAGAATAATTTTAAGGTACTTGAATGTGAATTGTCTCTTAATTATACGTGGAGGTTTTGTTTCCCTATCCATAAAGTCTTTATTATGTTAACTATTAACAATTCTTATTAAAAAAGATATGAAGAACGCTTCTTTGTTAAGTTAACCTAGAAGAGCTTCGTAATTTCTGCTGAGGAACTTTACTCTTATTAGAGAAAAATAACAGATCCCCAATTTGTAAACTAGAGA
>JAGVVM010016112.1:0-14845 GCA_019149425.1 Psidium friedrichsthalianum | reverse complement strand
TTTTTTTTGGAGGATGGATGCCGCGAGCTCGACTGGGTTCGGGGCGTGACACTCGTCTCTCCGTTCCCGTAGCCTTGGATGACCCGACCTCACTCTCTCTCCTTCTTCTCTCGGTCCTAGCCCGTGCCGTCCACCTCGTCGTCGTCCGCCGCCGTCGTTCGGCCACCACCACCGACGCCGCCACCCTCCTCTCCTCTTGGTAAGTTCACTTACCCTTCGTCTCCTCATTTCCGTGGCCATGAAGGCCACTTGAACCCCCAAAATCGGCCTGATCTCTCTCCTCTCCCTCTCGGCTTCATCCTCCGTGTAGACGCCGGCCACCGACCGCCCCATTTCCGCCGTCCAGCCGCCACCGTCCGCCCCACCGGTAAGCTCTACCCCCTAATCTTGACCTAGGCTAGTTGTATCTATGTGTAGATTGTGTGTTAGTTTGCTAAATATGGTGATTAGAGTATAAAGTGGGTGATTATGCAATTGGACTTTAGGCTAACTTTGGTTAATGTATACGGGCCGTGCGTGTGGGCTATTTGAGGAGGGAAGTTGGGCCTTGAAATTAAATACATGGCTGCATTTAGTGATTGGACGAGTAAATCTAGTGGGCCGAAGATTTTAATGGGCCTTGGGGACTTAATTCACAACTAATTGGGCCTAAATTAAACTATTGGACCCAACTTGCAATGGTGGGCCTATATGGACGAAAATTGGGAGTGGATGGGCCAACTTATGAGCTTGCACCTTAATTTATGAGGCCCACTAATATATATGGGCCTAGAATGACTAAATGGGCCTAAAATGGACAAATTGGGCTTAATTAACTAACCTTTGAAAATGGGCTTGGGCCCTACACGAAAATTTTAATAAGAATGGGCCTTAATTACTTTATGGACTTAAGAATAAATCAGTGGGCCTAAGTTTGGTTAATGGCCTTAGATTCTAATTGGGCCCAATTTAATTTAATGAGCCCAACTAGGCTTAATGGGCCTAACCCACTACACTAAACCTTGAATCCTATTAGGCCCAACTTGACTAATGGGCTTAGAACACTATAATGGGCCGACCTACCTTAGTGGACCTAGTTACCTTTGTGAACCTTGGACCCAAGAATGGGCTTAAGGCCCTATCGAACTTGAATCCACTAATCAGGCCTTAAACCAAGCTAAGCCTAACTCAACTACACCCGAGGGATTGTTAAATCGTTAAATCATTAGTCGTGGTTATTAACTCCCAGGGGACTAACATGGGTGTTTGGGCTTAGGCCGAATTATCGAATCCGCTAAGATGAGAGCCCAATGGTTATGGGTCTGACCCGAGAATTAATATGTGATATTCTATTGAACCTGTCTGGCTAAGAAATTGTGCATGGGGTCTTTGAATCTCATATGGCTTGACTGGTTGAGCACGTGAATATTTGATGATTTCTTGTCGCGGTCTGTACTTGTGCTCATATAACATTGCATGCATGCTCTATGTTTAATTGCTGGATGCAATCATGTGGGCCCCGTATACATTGAGAGCATGGCATGAGTCACCAGAGATGTGTCATGAGAATGTGCCCTGATGGGAATTGGAGAGAAAGGGAGGCCAACGTAAGGCGTCCGAGACGCGGTGTGGTATTTGCCGAGTGGCTGAGAATGTGCCCAGAGGGAAATGGAGAGAAAAGGGAGGCCAACGTAAGGCGTTCGAGACGCAGTGTGGTATTTGCCGAATGGCTGAGAGTGAGCCCTGATGGGAATTGGAGTGATAGACGGGCATGTTCCATTAGGAACCGATATGGCCGACTGAGGCCTGTTTTCATTTGCATATCGCATTGTGATTGTCTGCTGTTATTGCCCGTCTGTGTATTTTGGGTCGTGCCGATATTCCTTGCCTATCTATTTTCGTGTTGAGGGTTTTTGGTACCGAGGGAACTGAGAGTGTCTGAGCCCTGGACCGCGAACCTAGTCCACTGGATAGGACCGACCCTACTAGTATACGCTATCCTACGTTAGGATTAGTGGTGAGCTTGCTGAGTTTCGTCTCACGGGCGGTGGTTGCCCTTCTTTTACAGATCCAGGTCACCCATGATGGCCGCACCGCCGATGCTTTTTTGGACTGCCAGTACAGATGGACACAGAGATCACCCTCCATTTTGATATGCACGCCACTCTGTGGCATAGGCATGTGACCACCGTGTTAGTAGATCAGGGTGGACCTTATCTTGTACCCCATAGATACGAGGCCTGGTTTAGAGAGGGCCTGTATGGCTTCGAGGGACCTCAGAGAGACTCCCCGATTCCCATGGAGGACGACCCGATCTTACTGCAGCCAGCCGAGTATGGTGGCGAGGTGATCGACCCCGACCCACTGCAGGAGATGCCGTCCCCAGGATGTTCCGAGATCGATGGCCACGAGGAGGGTGACGCCATGGACACAGACGAGGAGGATCCAGAGGAGGATCCAGAGGAGGACCCAGAGGAGGACCCCGAGGAGGATCCCGAGGAGGAGCTTGAGGTGGACTGAGTCCTCGCTACATCTGGTCTAGTTTTGAGAGCGCAGATAGTATGACCATAGTGAAGTTTTCTTTTGGGGTCTGTACTTGACGCTCCATGTATATGTATATGACGTTGTATTTCCTTTGTAAAAGTGTTCTTATCCTTTCTGCTACCCTTCTGCTTTATGCATGTATGTATGTATAGAAGGCACGCTTCCGCAGGTTTTCGATTGTTGTCGGTTTGCGCTAGCGTCGCTTGGCCGCGATGAGCATCCTGGGCCGTCGCTACTTCGTTGGCCGGTGTACGCAGGGATTCGTTGATGACCATGAACAGGGTGTCCCGTGACCGATTGGGGGATTCGGGGCGTGACAGGTTAGTCCCCTGGGAGTCAGTGTCCCTCGACTAATGATTCAGTGTTTTATTAACCCCTTGGTTACAGTTGAATTAGGCTCGGCTTGGTTTAAGGCCAGTTAGAGGGTTCAAGTTCGGATGGCCTAAAGCCCGATCTAAGGCCCAAGGCCCACCAAGGGTATATAGGTTCACTAAGGTAAGTCGGCCCATTATGAAGTTTTAAGCCCATTAGTCAAGTTGGGCCCATTAAGGTTCAAGGTTAAAAGAGATGGGTTAGGCCCATTAGGTTAAGTTGGGCTTATTAAATCAATTTGGGTCTAATTAATTTGGTTGGCCCATTAGTATCTGAGGCCCATTAACCACCTTAGGCCCATGAGTTAATTCTAAGATTTAAAAGTATAATTTGGGCCCATTATTATAATTGAATTCGTGTAGGGCCCAAGCCCAATTTCACAAGTTAGTCGATTAAGCCCAATTAGACCATTTTAGGCCCATTTAGTCATCCTAGGCCCAAGTCCACTATTGGGCCTTATGTTTTTTGATGTTCTACAAATAGAATTTGGGCCCAATTAATGCCCATTTTTCGTCCATATAAGGCCCACTATCCAAATTGGGTTCAATTAGACTTGTTTGGGCCCAATTAGCATAAATTAGAACCCCAAGGCCCATTATAATTTTCGCCCATTAGATTTACACGCCCAATCACCAATTGCAGCCCAAGTGTGTAATTTCAAGGCCAAATTGATTTCCCACGCAGCCCACACGCACGGCCCATTTGCACACACAACTAATCCAAGGCCCATTAGGCTTACTTCACATAATGCTCACTATTACCTTAATTAGCACTCCACATCCATCCACACATATACATACTAGCCTAAACTAGGATTAGGGGATGGGGCTTACCTAAAATGGGCGGGGACGACGATGACAACGGCTAGGGACTCCGCGGCCGGCCGTTCGGGATTCACGGCCGACGGAAGGGAGGCGACGGCGTTGGCGGGTCCCGGTGGTTTGGGGGGCTGTCCACGTCCAAAACAGAAGGTGAGACACCATAGAGGAGCAAGGGGACATGGGGGAACCAGCCGTGGTGGCCGGACGGTGAGGGAACGACGGTGACGCAAGCGGCCGTCCGTGGAAACCGAGGAGGAGGGGAGAGAGATGGGGTCCGTCGGCGTCGTTCAAAGGCCTCTATGGCCGTGAAAAGAAGAGGAGGAAGGGCGTGAGGGCTTACCACAAGAAGATGAGGTGGTGTGGGTGGCGGCTCGTGGCGGTTGGAGGCGTCGGACGGCGACGGGAAGGGGCGGCCACGGGCGGACGGCGAGCGAACGACCGAGAGGGAGAGAGAGCGATCGGGAGAGAGGGAGAGGAGGAGAGAGAGTGGCCGAAAGTTTGAATGAAGGGGAGGAGAGAGAATGAGAGATTATAATGTGAAAAAAAAAAATAACACATAAATAGTGGGTTAGGGAATGGGGTAATAGTAGTAGGGATGTGATCTTGTATTTGACATGTTGATTGATTGAATGTGCATGGGAACTTGTGCCACGATTTGATTGATTGGATTGATAAGACATTGATTGATTTGACAACTGATTTGACTCGCCTCGATTTGCGTGGCCAAATGCACCGATTGGGTCCCGAGCGCGAACGAATTTTAGACTGGATTTGGTGTCGGCCTATCGAATCTACTCTCAAAAATCCTAATTAGTCTCATTCTAAGGTCTGAGCATTTACCGGGGGCATTTCGGTAATTTTCCATTCACGTCTTGCTTCTCACGTGCACCGGCTGTCCGACCTTCAGTCGACATTTCTGAAACCAATTTCATTCTTCATCGTGTTTGTCTTGCTGATTCGATTGTCCAATTCGGATTTTCATTTTGTGGTCATTTCATTAAATACCGACCCTGTCTCAGTCCCAAGCCAACGGGCGGCTGATTGGGAAAAATTCCCAGATAGCCTTTCCCCTTCGGTTGGTCAGCTCAGGGTAGCTAATCCTGAGTGAGCGTCGACTAGAGCGTATTAATGAAGTGTTTCCATTCATTTTAGAATTCTGACAAACGGGTCGAATTTTCAGACTGTCACAGGCCGGGCGAGCGAACGAGAGGGAGGCCGAGAGAGAGAGAGCGTTCGGGGGAGATGGAGAGAGGGTTGGCCGAACAAATGAGGGGAGGAGAGAGAGAGAGAGAGAATTATAATCCATAAAATCCAAAATAGATTATAATGGGTTTGGTGAAATAGTGGATTTGATGAGACTTGTACTTGACATGATTTTGATTGACATTCTTTGGAAATTGTGCCATGATTGATGTGAGGGACAAGACCTTGATTGATTGTGTGACATCTGATTTGACTTGCCTCGATTTGCGTGCCAAATGCACCGATCGGGTCCCCGAGCGCGAACAGATTTTTGGATTGGATTTGGTGTCGGACTATTGAATCCACTCTAAAAAATCCTAATTAATCTTATTCTAAGGACTGAGCATTTACCGGGGGCATTTCGGTAATTTTCATTCACGTCTTGCTTCTCGACGTGCACCGGCTGTCTGACCTTCAGACGACTTTCTAAACCGATTTCATTTCTTCATTGCGTTCATCTTACTAATTCGATTGTCCATCGTCGAATTTCATTTTGTGGTCAATTTCATTAAATACCGACTCTGCCTCAGTCTCAGACCAACGGGCGGCTGATTGGGAAAAATTCCCAGATAGCCTTTCCCCTTCGTTGGTCATCTCAGGGTAGCTAATCCTGAGTGAGCGTCGACTAGAGTGTATTAACGAAGCATTTCATTCATTTAGAATCCCGACAAATGGGTCGAATTTTCAGACTGTCACACCTAATAAATTAAAATTTTCGCCTATTATTAGCCCATTAGTGGGTTGGGTCCAAATGTTCCAAATTGGCCCAATTAGTGTGTAATTAGAACCCTAGGCCCATTAGCTTGACTTGGCCCATGAACCCACACGCCCCCTTCATCATTTTCATCCCATTTACATAATTTCCAGGCCCAATTTCAGTTCTCTACACCTCACACGCACGGCCCTCATCCAAACCCGAATGGCATAAAGCCCAATTAGCTTAATTGTACATTCTACACACTAATCACCATTACAAGCTACTAATACCACCTACCACACACATATACAAACTAGCCTAAACTAGAATTAGAGGATGGAGCTTACCGGTGGGCTGGTGGTGACGGTGACGACGGGGATGGGGGCGTCGGCGACGGTGGCTTTCTCCTCGGGTGGACGAGCTAGACGGCCGAGAGGGAGAGAGAGAGATGGTGAGGCTTGGTCGGTCTCGATCAGGGTCAAATGACCACGGAAACAAGGCGGGGAAAATTTGGGAAGCTCACCTAGACTGTCACGCCCCGAACCCCAATCGAGCTCGCGACATCCCTGCTCATATCGTAACGAACCCTGCGTACGCCTGGCCTACGAGTAGCGACGGCCCAGGATGCACATCGCGGCCAAGGCTACGCTAGCGCAAAATGGCAACAATCTGAAACCTGCGGAAGCGTGCCTTCTATACATGCATACATACACAAGATGGTGGGGTAGAACGGAAAGACAAGGACACTTTTACAAAAGGGAATACAACATCATATATATATATATATATATATATATATATATATATATATATATACGTAGAGCGTTAAGTACAGACCC
Organism: Psidium friedrichsthalianum; assembly: GCA_019149425.1. Classification (NCBI taxonomy): domain Eukaryota; kingdom Viridiplantae; phylum Streptophyta; class Magnoliopsida; order Myrtales; family Myrtaceae; genus Psidium; species Psidium friedrichsthalianum. The sequence continues at coordinate 8,351 of JAGVVM010016112.1, read as the reverse complement.
CAAAAGAAATCTCAACTATGGTCAAGACGTCTACGCTCGCTCAACTCCAAAAATCCTAGACCAGCTACTGTGGAACTCAGACCTCCTCGGGCTCCTCCTCGGGATCCTCCTCTGGGTCCTCCTCGGGGTCCTCCTCTGGATCCTCCTTGTCAGTGTCCATGGCGTCACCCTCCTCATGACCATCGATCTCAGAGCGTCCTGGGACGGTAGCTCCTGCAGTGGGTCGGGGTCGATCACTTCGCCACCATACTCTGCTGGCTGCAACAGGATAGGGTCGTCCTCCATAGGGATAGGGAGTCTCTCTGGGGTCCCTCGAAACCATATAGGCCCTCCCTATACCAGGCCTCGTATCTATGGGGTACGAGGTAGGGTTCCACCCTGATCTACTAGTACAGCCGTCACATGCCTATGCCACAGTGTGGCGTGCATATCAAAATGGAGGGTGATCTGGGTATCCATCTGCACTGGCAGTCCAAAAAGCATCGGAGGCGCAGCCATCACGGGTGACCTGGATCTGTGAAAAGAAGGGCAACCACCGCCCACGAGTCGAAACTCAATAAGCTCACCACTATCCTAATGTAGGATAGCGCATACTAGTGGGGTCGGTCCTATCCAGTGGACTAGGCTCATGGTCCAGGGTTCAGACACTCTCATCCCCTCGGTACCAGACCCTCAACGTAATAGTAGACAGGCAAGGCATCAATGCAATTCAAGTTATACAGACGGGCAATAACAAGCAGTCAACAACAATGCCATATGCAATGCAGCAGGCCTCAACCGGCCATGTCGGATCCCAGTGGATCATACTCGGGCCTCAACCGCCATAACGGATCCCAGTGGATCATGCCCGTCTATCACTCCAAATCCCATCAGGGCTCACCCAACAGTGCCACTCGGCATATTCCTCAACTGCGTATCTGACGCCTTACGTTGGTTTCCCCCAGGGGAAACCAACGTAAGGCGTCAGATACGCAGTTGAGGAATATGCCGAGTGGCACTGTTGGGTGAGCCCTGATGGGATTTGGAGTGATAGACGGGCATGATCCACTGGGATCCGTTATGGCCGGTTGAGGCCCGAGTATGATCCACTGGGATCCGACATGGCCGGTTGAGGCCTGCTGCATTGCATATGGCATTGTTGTTGACTGCTTGTTTATTGCCCGTCTGTATAACTTGAATTGCATTGATGCCTTGCCTGTCTACTATACGTTGAGGGTCTGGTACCGAGGGGACTGAGAGTGTCTGAACCCTGGACCATGAGCCTAGTCCACTGTATAGGACCGACCCCACTAGTATGCGCTATCCTACATTAGGATTAGTGGTGAGCTTATTGAGTTTCGACTCGTGGGCGGTGGTTGCCCTTCTTTTCACAGATCCAGGTCACCCGTGATGGCTGCGCCTCCGATGCTTTTTGGACTGCCAGTGCAGATGGATACCCAGATCACCCTCCATTTTGATATGCACGCCACACTGTGGCATAGGCATGTGACGGCTGTACTAGTAGATCCAGGGTGGACCCTACCTCGTACCCCATAGATACGAGGCCTGGTATAGGGAGGGCCTATATGGTTTTCGAGGGACCCAGAGAGACTCCCCTATCCCTATGGAGGACGACCCTATCCTGTTGCAGCCAGCAGAGTATGGTGGCGAAGTGATCGACCCCGACCCACTGCAGGAGCTACCGTCCCAGGACGCTCTGAGATCGATGGTCATGAGGAGGGTGACGCATGGACACTGACAAGGAGATCCAGAGGAGGACCCCGAGGAGGACCCAGAGGAGGATCCGAGGAGGACCCGAGGAGGTCCTGAGTTCCACAGTAGCTGGTCTAGGATTTTTGGAGTTTGAGCGAGCGTAGACGTCTTGACCATAGTTGAGATTTTCTTTTGGGGTCTGTACTTAACGCTCTACGTATATATATATATATATATATATATATATATATATATATATTATATGATGTTTGTATTCCCTTTTGTAAAAGTGTCCTTGTCTTTCCGTTCTACCCACCATCTTGTGTATGTATGCATGTATAGAAGGCACGCTTCCGCAGGTTTCAGATTGTTTGCCATTTTGCGCTAGCGTAGCCCTTGGCCGCGATGTGCATCCTGGGCCGTCGCTACTCGTAGGCCAGCGTACGCAGGTTCGTTACGATATGAGCAGGGATGTCGCGAGCTCGATTGGGGTTCGGGGCGTGACAGTCTAGGTGAGCTTCCCAAATTTTCCCCGCCTTGTTTCCGTGGTCATTTGACCCTTGATCGAGACCGACCAAGCCTCACCATCTCTCTCTCTCCCTCTCGGCCGTCTAGCTCGTCCACCCGAGGAGAAGCCACCGTCGCCGACCGCCCCCATTCCCGTCGTCACCGTCACCACCAGCCCACCGGTAAGCTCCATCCTCTAATTCTAGTTTGCTAGTTTGTATATGTGTGTGGTAGGTGGTATTAGTAGCTTGTATGGTGATTAGTGTGTAGAATGTACAATTAAGCTAATTGGGCTTTATGCCATTCGGGTTTGGATGATGGGCCGTGCGTGTGAGGTGTAGAGAACATGAATTGGGCCTGGAAATTATGTAAATGGGATGAAAATGATGAAGGGGGCGTGTGGGTTCATGGGCCAAGTCAAGCTAATGGCCTAGGGTTCTAATTACACACTAATTGGGCCAATTTGGAACATTTGGACCCAAACCCACTAATGGGCTAATAATAGGCGAAAATTTTAATTTATTAGGTGTGACAGTCTGAAAATTCGACCCATTTGTCGGGATTTCTAAATGAATGGAAATGCTTCGTTAATACACTCTAGTCGACGCTCACTCAGGATTAGCTACCCTGAGATGACCAACCGAAGGGGAAGGCTATCTGGGAATTTTTCCCAATCAGCCGCCCGTTGGTCTGAGACTGAGGCAGAGTCGGTATTTAATGAAATTGACCACAAAATGAAATTCGACGATGGACAATCGAATTAGTAAGATGAACGCAATGAAGAAATGAAATCGGTTTAGAAATGTCGTCTGAGGTCAGACAGCCGGTGCACGTCGAGAAGCAGACGTGAATGAAAATTACCGAAATGCCCCCGGTAATGCTCAGTCCTTAGAATAAGAATTAATTAGGATTTTTTAGAGTGGATTCAATAGTCCGACACCAAATCCAATCCAAAATCTGTTCGCGCTCGGGACCCGATCGTGCATTTGGCACGCAAATCGAGGCAAGTCAAATCAGATGTCACATCAATCAATCAAGTGTCTTGTCCCTCACATCATCATGGCACAATTTCCAAAGAATGTCAATCAAATCATGTCAAGTACAGTCTCATCAAATCCACTATTTCACCAAACCCATTATAATCTATTTTTGGATTTTATGGATTATAATTCTCTCTCTCTCTCTCCTCCCCCTCATTTGTTCGGCCAACCCTCTCTCCATCTCCCCCGAACGCTCTCTCTCTCTCGGCTCCCTCTCGTTCGCTCGCCCGGCCTGTGACAGTCTGAAAATTCGACCCGTTTGTCAGAATTTCTAAATGAATGAAACACTTCATTAATACGCTCTAGTCGACGCTCACTCAGGATTAGCTACCCTGAGCTGACCACCGAAGGGGAAAGGCTATCTGGGAATTTTTCCCAATCAGCCGCCGTTGGCTTGGGACTGAGACAGGGTCGGTATTTAATGAAATTGACCACAAAATGAAATCCGACATTGGACAATCGAATCACAAGACAAACACGATGAAGAATGAAATTGGTTTCAGAAATGTCGACTGAAGGTCGGACAGCCGGTGCACGTCGAGAAGCAAGACGTGAATGGAAAATTACCGAAATGCCCCCGGTAAATGCTCAGACCTTAGAATGAGACTAATTAGATTTTTTGAGAGTAGATTCGATGGCCGACACCAAATCCAGTCTAAAATTCGTTCGCGCTCGGGACCCAATCGGTGCATTTGGCACGCAAATCGAGCGAGTCAAATCAGTTGTCAAATCAATCAATGTCTTATCAATCCAATCAATCAAATCGTGGCACAAGTTTCCATGCACATCAATCAATCACATGTCAAATACAGATCACATCCCTACTACTATTACCCCATTACCTAACCCACTATTATGTGTTATTTTTGTTTTTATTCACATTATAATCTCTCATTCTCTCTCCTCCCCTTCATTCAAACTTTCGGCCACTCTCTCTCCTCCTCTCCCTCTCTCCCGATCGCTCTCTCTCCCTCTCGGTCGTTCGCTCGCCGTCCGCCCGTGGCCGCCCCTTCCCGTCGCCGTCCGACGCCTCCAACCGCCACGAGCCGCCACCCACACCACCTCATCTTCTTGTGGTAAGCCCTCACGCCCTTCCTCTCTTCTTTTCACGGCATAGAGGCCTTTGAACGACGCCGACGGACCCCATCTCTCTCCCCTCCTCTCGGTTTCCACGGACGGCCGCTTGCGTCACCGTCGTTCCCTCACCGTCCGGCCACCACGGCTGGTTCCCCCATGTCCCCTTGCTCCTCTATGGTGTCTCACCTTCTGTTTTGGACGTGGACAGCCCCCAAACCACCGGGACCCCGCCAACGCCGTCGCCTCCCTTCCGTCGGCCGTGAATCCCGAACGGCCCGCCGGAGTCCCTAGCCGTTGTCATCGTCGTCCCCGCCCATTTTAGGTAAGCCCCATCCCCTAATCCTAGTTTAGGCTAGTATGTATATGTGTGGATGGATGTGGAGTGGCTAATTAAGGTAATTAGTGAGCATTATGTGAAGTTAAGCCTAATGGGCCTTGGATTAGTTGTGTGTGCAAATGGGCCGTGCGTGTGGGCTTGCGTGGGAAATCAATTTGGCCTTGAAATTACACACTTGGGCTGCAATTGGTGATTGGGCGTGTAAATCTAATGGGCCGAAAATTATAATGGGCCTTGGGGTTCTAATTTTATGCTAATTGGGCCCAACAAGTCTAATTGAACCCAATTTGGATAGTGGGCCTTATATGGACGAAAATGGGCATTAATTGGGCCCAAATTCTATTTTAGAACATCAAAACATAAGGCCCAATAGTGGACTTGGGCCTAGGATGACTAAATGGGCCTAAAATGGTCTAATTGGGCTTAATCGACTAACTTGTGAAATTGGGCTTGGGCCCTACACGAATTCAATTATAATAATGGGCCCAAATTATACTTTTAAATCTTAGAATTAACTCATGGGCCCTAAGGTTGGTTAATGGGCCTCAGATACTAATTGGGCCCAACCAAATTAATTAGACCCAAATTGATTTAATAGCCCAACTTAACCTAGATGGGCCTAACCCATCTCTTTTAACCTTGAACCTTAATGGGCCCAACTTGACTAATGGGCTTAAAACTTCATAATGGGCCGACTTACCTTAGTGAACCTATATACCCTTGGTGGGCCTTGGGCCTTAGATCGGGCTTTAGGCCCATCCGAACTTGAACCCTCTAACTGGGCCTTAAACCAAGCCGAGCCTAATTCAACTGTAACCAGGGGTTAATAAAACACTGAATCATTAGTCGAGGGACACTGACTCCCAGGGGACTAACCTGTCACGCCCCGAATCCCCCAATCGGTCACGGGACACCCCTGTTCATGGTCATCAACGAATCCCTGCGTACACCTGGCCAACGAGTAGCGACGGCCCAGGATGCTCATCGCGCCAAGCGACGCTAGCGCAAACCGACAACAATCGAAAACCTGCGGAAGCGTGCCTTCTATACATACATACATGCATAAAGCAGAAGGTAGCAGAAAGATAAGAACACTTTTACAAAAGGAAATACAACGTCATATACATATACATGGAGCGTCAAGTACAGACCCCAAAAGAAAACTTCACTATGGTCATACTATCTGCGCTCTCAAAACTAGACCAGATGTAGCGAGACTCATTCCACCTCAAGCTCCTCCTCGGGATCCTCCTCGGGGTCCTCCTCTGGGTCCTCCTCTGGATCCTCCTCTGGATCCTCCTCGTCTGTGTCCATGGCGTCACCCTCCTCGTGGCCATCGATCTCGGAACATCTGGGGACGGCATCTCCTGCAGTGGGTCGGGGTCGATCACCTCGCCACCATACTCGGCTGGCTGCAGTAAGATCGGGTCGTCCTCCATGGGAATCGGGGAGTCTCTCTGAGGTCCCTCGAAGCCATACAGGCCCTCTCTAAACCAGGCCTCGTATCTATGGGGTACAAGATAAGGTCCACCCTGATCTACTAACACGGTGGTCACATGCCTATGCCACAGAGTGGCGTGCATATCAAAATGGAGGGTGATCTCTGTGTCCATCTGTACTGCAGTCCAAAAAGCATCGGCGGTGCGGCCATCATGGGTGACCTGGATCTGTAAAAGAAGGGCAACCACCGCCCGTGAGACGAAACTCAGCAAGCTCACCACTAATCCTAACGTAGGATAGCGTATACTAGTAGGGTCGGTCCTATCCAGTGGACTAGGTTCGCGGTCCAGGGCTCAGACACTCTCAGTTCCCTCGGTACCAACCCTCAACACGAAAATAGATAGGCAAGGAATATCGGCACGACCCAAATACACAGACGGGCAATAACAGCAGACAATCACAATGCGATATGCAAATGAAACAGGCCTCAGTCGGCCATATCGGTTCCTAATGGAACATGCCCGTCTATCACTCCAATTCCCGATCAGGGCTCACTCTCAGCCATTCGGCAAATACCACACTGCGTCTCGAACGCCTTACGTTGGCCTCCCTTTTCTCTCCATTTCCCCTCTGGGCACATTCTCAGCCACTCGGCAAATACCACACCGCGTCTCGGACGCCTTACGTTGGCCTCCTTTTCTCTCCAATTCCCATCAGGGCACATTCTCATGACACATCTCTGGTGACTCATGCCATGCTCTCAATGTATACGGGGCCCACATGATTGCATCCAGCAATTTAAACATAGAGCATGCATGCAATGTTATATGAGCACAAGTACAGACCGCGACAAGAAATCATCAAATATTCACGTGCTCAACCAGTCAAGCCATATGAGATTCAAAGACCCCATGCACAATTTCTTAGCCAGACAGGTTTCATAGAATATCACATATTTAATTCTCGGGTCAGACCCATAACCTTGGGCTCTCATCTTAGCGGATTCGATAATTCGGCCTAAGCCCAACACCCATGTTAGTCCCCTGGGAGTTAATAACCCACGACTAATGATTTAACGATTTAACAATCCCTCGGGTGTAGTTGAGTTAGGCTTAGCTTGGTTTAAGGCCTGATTAGTGGATTCAAGTTCGATAGGGCCTTAAGCCCATTCTTGGGTCCAAGGTTCACAAAGGTAACTAGGTCCACTAAGGTAGGTCGGCCCATTATAGTGTTTCTAAGCCCATTAGTCAAGTTGGGCCTAATAGGATTTCAAGGTTTAGTGTAGTGGTTAGGCCCATTAAGCTAGTTGGGCTCATTAAATTAAATTGGGCCCAATTAGAATCTAAGGCCCATTAACCAAACTTAGGGCCCACTGATTTATTCTTAAGTCCATTAAGTAATTAAGGCCCATTCTTATTAAATTTTCGTGTAGGGCCCAAGCCCATTTTCAAAGGTTAGTTAATTTAAGCCCAATTTGTCCATTTTAGGCCCATTTAGTCATTCTAGGCCCATATATATTAGTGGGCCTCATAAATTAAGGTGCAAGCTCATAAGTTTGGGCCCATCCACTCCCAATTTTCGTCCATATAGGCCCACCATTGCAAGTTGGGTCCAATTAGTTTAATTTAGGCCCAATTAGTTGTGAATTAATCCCCCAAGGCCCATTAAAATCTTCGGCCCACTAGATTTACTCGTCCAATCACTAAATGCAGCCATGTATTTTATTTCAAGGCCCAACTTCCCTCCTCAAATAGCCCACACGCACGGCCCGTATACATTAACCAAAGTTAGCCTAAAGTCCAATTGCATAATCACCCACTTTATACTCTAATCACCATATTTAGCAACTAACACACAATCTACACATAGATACAACTAGCCTAGGTCAAGATTAGGGGGTAGAGCTTACCGTTGGGCGGACGGTGGCGGCTGGACGGCGGAAATGGGGCGGTCGGTGGCCGGCGTTCTACACGGCGGATGAAGCCGAGAGGGAGAGGAGAGAGATCAGGCCGATTTTGGGGTTCAAGTGGCCTTCATGGCCACGGAAATGAGGAGACGAAGGGTAAGTGAACTTACCAGAGGAGAGGAGGGTTGGCGGCGTCGGTGGTGGTGGCCGAACGACGGCGGCGGACGACGACGAGGTGGACGGCACGGGCTAGGACCGAGAGGAAGAAGGAGAAGAGAGTGAGGTCGGGTCATCCAAGGCTACGGGAACGGAGAGACCGAGTGTCACCCCGAACCCCGAGCTCGCGGCATCC
>JAGVVM010016111.1:0-19395 GCA_019149425.1 Psidium friedrichsthalianum | reverse complement strand
AGTATGATTATTCCCTCTCAATAGTATGTTTTTTTTATGAAAAATATTTAAGAGCCTTTCACGCAAGGGTAGGGCTTGTGTAAAGATCTATCTTTATTAATCACAAGAAAGTATCAAATTGGAAGAATTTAGGCTTTATTTTCCTTTCTCTCTTCTAATGATGTTCTTTCATTTACCAGGTGACAAAAAGTTGGAATTTGTGAAAGCACACTTTCAACCAATGATAACCAAAATATTCCTGCTCAGCTAACCTTGTGTAATTCATCTCCTTTCAAGTAATGTCCATGCTGGAGGAATGACTCACAAATAAGAGCCCCTATTACTCCACAAACTATGGATCCACCTCCAGTCTCCAGATAGATGTTGAAAAACACACAATCAACTTGCTAATTTAGGATACGCTTTGAAGAAATGATCGCCACATTTGCAGACTTCAAGCATCTATAACTCCATTACTTCCAATAAGGCTACACCTAATCCTGGAGACCTTCAGAACCAGATTAACGAGATGCCTGGAGTATTGATGCGCCTTATGAACTGCGTGAATCAAATCGCTATGGAATCGCCATCGCGTTCTGTATTTGAAGAATGATGGTGTAGGAGGTAAAGAAAAAAACAATATGAGGAACCCCCATGCGAAGTCACCAATCCTTCACCAATAAAGGACATGGCCAAGGATATGTCAGGGAGCCAACTTTACCTTTATCCAATGACCTCACAATCCTAAGAGAAGATTTACAGATAGAATCCACCTCATCAGAACTGTAAATACCAAGCAGAGTCTTTTGTTGATACGATATTGGTACAAGTCAGAAATCTTTTCTTGAAACAGCCCCGAGGCCAACTAAATTTGCTTAGATTGCGTCAAAGTTCGTTGGACCAAAGAAGAAACCTAAACAATTCACCCCACTTCCTCATCCTCTTTCGAAACTTCTTCCATTGCTTTTAGAAGGGCGTGTGATCGCTAAGAAGTGCCAAGATGTAACCCTCCAAAGACTAAAGGTTATGACGAAACTAAATCGTGTGCCTATCATATGGGAGAAAAGAGGCATAGCACGGACGATTGTGTCATACTCAAGATCAAAGTTCAAAGCTTATTGACAATAACCTTTTGGATTTCAAGGAAGTAGAATCGAAATACAATAGAATCCTTCATCTAGACATCAAGCAGTAATCTCATATATGGTGAAGAAGAGGGACATACTGGACTTCATGGTTAACATCCCCAAATCACAAGACATTCCAACCATTACATCATCATATCTCGAATGAATTCGTGGAAGAAAGTGATTCGCTGATATAAGGAGAATACCATGCTAGTATATGAAGAAGCTGAGTAATTTATAGCTGTTTCAGATTTTGCAAAATAAAGCAGTCAATGCTAATTATTTGTATCGCGTCATTTTCATTTAGTCATTCAATTCATATTGTAAGTAGAACTCAATGACACCTTGGATATTAAGCCGTTGGTCCAAGGTAGTCTCCTTTGTAAAACGGCCTAATCATTTCATTCTAGCAAATGCACATACACGTAGGACATGTAGGAAATATTCCAAACTGGCCCAATGATGACACTTGTCTTCGATTTTTGAAGGCTTGAGACCCGAGTTCCTGCAGGTTTTCCTAGTTTTCAATGAATTTTATAGGAACAAGAATGTCTGACGATATGATGACTAGTTTTCACTTTTCTTAATTCTTCTGTTGAAGACGTCTTTTAAAAGAATTTTCAAAATATTCATGCATAAACTTTGATGTTGCTCACACATTGATTTGTGTATATGTCCCTAGGAATGGTGCTTCAAGAAGGTAAATGTGATCGTTCTAATGGAAACATCTCATATATAGTTTAACATGTCGACATATTCCTCTCGACCTAGGTTGAAGGTAGCCAATTACTTAAATTGATGGAAAGGATATTCAAAGATGAACAAAGAGAGCTTACTAATTCTACCAAAAGGGCGTATCGGAATGACGAATGTGGGAAGTCACCCGAATGCGATCGCATTACCAATCAAGAAAAATGATGAGACCAAGTCATCCATTTTGGCGATAAAAAGGAAGTAAAGCACTTGAGAAACAATGCTACCAAATGACAAAACAGGGAGGTGCCTAAAGGTTGAGACAGAGGAACATGAATAAAGGATAAATGGCATCGACTCCAACTGTCTACTGCTTACGCTATTTTGACATGATTTTCCTTTCTTTTGAGATAGGGAACATTAAACACTTCATATGATAGGTTCCAAATGATTTTCGAAAAGAAAAATCTATAAATGATTACATAAGTATGAGTTATCTTCACTTTTGAAGAAGCTGACACAAGTTAAAATAGAGGGTAAGATGGTATCGCTCCAAATCTTTCATTACCTAAAAAAGTCTTTAATTGACACATCTCTTCTATTTTTTATATGGTCATCAAGCTATCAAGGGACAAAACATTTTGAAGAGCGATACCCCACGAAAATGAAAACAACCAAGAACTCAAATAGTTGAAGAATCAATAAGGGTAATCCATTGGGAGCAAGTCCCTCTCTACCCATTAAAAAAATCAATTTGGGGCATACTTGTTTTTCATCATCATAGAATATATCATGAAAAGCCATCGAAGCCTCGAGTGACGAATAGCAAGACACGTCCTACTGAGGCAACGCGCTTGCAAAGAGCAATGTTCTCAAACATCACAAAGGCAACACCTAAAAGGGGTATTCTGTTCTAAAAACTCAAATAAAATCAAAATAGGGCTAACATTCATTTCTTCATGCAGGTGAAAAGTGAAGAAAAAACTTTAAATAATAGATATCCCAAATTGGACAGGGATTACAAGAAAATGGAAAATATACTGAGTTATTTGGCTGGGGCAAGTATTACCCAACTAGGGTGAGTGCAACCTGACTGGGGCAAATGGCTTGTCAATATGATCAAGGGTTTATTCGTGAATGACACCTTTTAACTCAAATGAAAGAGGTTCGGAATGAAATTTCAAAGTTGTCAATTGTCGAGAACTTCAACAAACGCATCTAAAGGGATCCACAGCCATCGAGCAAATACAAGTCATGCCTATGAGAGTTTTTAGGATGAATAGCGATGGTTTCAATGACAACGCAACTTGATGAAGAGATCTTTTCATACAAGCCTACAAAAGATTCATTGCCAGACGGATAATAAGTATCTCTTTTTCTAAAAATTCAAAGAGATTCGGTGGTTATAGAACAATTAATAATCCTATCTTGTTGAAAAATTGTAGTTTTTCATAACCTATGCATTCTTTCTTTTGATTGGAGTGTATAACCAAGGTAAGATGTATTGTTTTAATTTGTCTTGAATTTGAGACATATATTGACTATTCCTTTAATCTTTATAGGAAACGTTGTCATGGCGATCAAATAGCAAGGTTCCTATAATCTATACATTGGGATTTCGATTGGAATGCACATCAAGAGTAAGGCATATCATTTTAATTTATCCTGAATTTGAGAGCACTTATTGACAAATCATGTTTGTTTTTTACAGGGCCGCCGCACTAAAAAGGTAAGTATTCTTTTTTTCCAAAAATTTAGATTCTGAAGGATCTAAGAAAATACAATAATACCATGTCTAAAAAAGGATGAACTTTCAAAAATACTTTACCTACATTTGGGTGAGAAAAGCTTTTGAGTTATCAAACATGCATTGAAAGATACATTGTGCATCATAAATCCATATGGGGATCAAATTTTGTTGAAAGTGAGATGGATTTTTAAATGAAAATATTTAAGACTTATCAATTGGAGTACCTCAAATGAAAGGTAAACCAGGCCCAAACACGTCCCTACATACACTTGAGTGATGAGTGGAGTCCTTTACTTAAGGACGTAGGATTTATTCAGTGATTACATAGATTGAGATTACGAAAGGCCATCGTTTCTCCATCCTAAATACATAGATGACCATTGGCAACCCCTTTGAACGACGGTTTCATTTCTTAACCCCTGTCAAAAACCACCCACGTCGGGGCCAAACGAAAACTGTTCTAGTAACAGTATGAGATAAATGGTAGAAATTTTGTGCTCGGACTAATATCAATCTTTAGATGTTTCTTTGCATTTAATCTCATATGGTGATTCAAGTGCCTTAGGATGACGAAAAGCATTTATTTCTCTATCCTACACACTTTTATCCTTTGTATAGCCTAGTTGAGCCTATATGTTCGTTTCTTAAAACCCGTTGTAATCATTGTCCTTTTCAAGATAAAGACGATGCCATCTCAAGGCGGAGAATTCAGAAGAATTGGCTCTACATAGAATTCTTGAATTAACTTTTCAAGTGCGCTAAATTTTCATTCGCATGTGTATTTGTCATAGTCTTTGAAAATTCTTTTGCAAAAAAAAAAAGAAAGAAAAAAAAGGGAAGCAAAAGGGGGGACTAAACCAAAGAAAAAGAAGAATAGAAAAAGCCAATCCCGGGCATCAAAAGAGTAAGGTGCCATTAAAAGCAAGCCAATGCCCATTTTAATCCTTATCCATTTATGAATACCTCCAAAACTTCGTATGTGCGTTTTGTAGACTCAGCTAAAAAACGTCTACATGTTGTTTCCCTTATAAACCCCAATGGGATCTGGTTGTACAAGAAGGTTCTCCATGGGAATCAAGCTGCAAAATATATTCCTTCTCAAGCAACGACATCAGCAGAAGTTCACACTGTCCTCATACAACGATGGTGTTCCTTGAAGACTATCCCAGAGACTGATATAGTGACAATCTGCGATGATCACCACGTCAAACCCTCCTCATATATTTTCCGGGCTAACGCGCTCAATCCCAATCCTAACCTACGTTACAACCCATAAAAGTCTTTTCAAATTAGGGTATTTGAGTTAACGTAGAGTTAAATGATTTTAAACATTGCTCGAAGAAGTACGACCAAGATTATTTCTCTCTCAATTTGCAGGGTTCTTGGCTTGCAAACCCGAAGCAGATAAATCTTTCGTTCATTAGCCTTGACTCATTTATGAGTTCCCAAACCTTTAACCGAGCCAATATTACGGTCCCTTAAAAGACCTTTCAGATCATCAATTACATGCATTGCGAATAATTCCGAAACCCTAGGCATAGGTTCGAGAAAAAATACGAGTGCTTCTAGAATAAAAATCGAAACCTTCCCTAGAGAAATGGTGAGAAGTCTTTTTTGAAGAACGTACTTCAATTGATGTTTTAACAAACTCTTTTAGTAATTTCAGTTCATTTGGTTCAAAATCTTCCTCATAAGGAATTTTTGATATTGCTTGATATGTGGCAAGAGGTTTTGGATAACCTCTAACATCACATTACCTTCTTTGAAAAATTCTGCATGACTCATAGATGATGATTATAGGAGCATAATTCATTTCGAAAAAACTAGGAATATTCGAAATATAAAAAATCTTCTAACTCTGTCCTCTTCAGTATGACAAGACGGGTTTGAGCTTTTACGGGTCCCTAATCTCCTAGGTCCTAGAACGGCACCCATGTCGATTTTAGAATGATACCTTCCTTCGTAAATAATTCGGATTTGAGTTTCTGCGAGATTTCTTGTCTCTCCGGATCTCGGAATGACCCTCTTGGTAAGATAATTCGGGTTTGAGTTTCTGCAAGAGTTCTTGTCTCTCTAGACCCAGAATGGCACTCTCCTCGGTAAGATAATTCGGATCAAAAGTTTCCATATGATTCTTGATTTCCTAAATCTCAGAATAATGTCAAAATAAGGTTTCCGTGTTTGAAGTCTTTTTCAAAGTCTAAACACCCCTCCGACTCGCGAAAGCGTTGTCACGGGCCTCTTTTTTATAAGAATCACATATAGACGTCTAAAAGCATAGTTTGAATTGAAACTGAACAGTTCACGACTCGCCGTTCTAAAAGCATGATGACTTTGATAAATCTTTCTGTAAGTGTTCATAGGTTAGTAGCCGCGGAGCTGTCATCGTTCGGACTGGATCCCGACTTTCAGCTTAGAAGATTTAGTTCCCCCCACCCCCCTCCCCAAACCCTCTATGATAGCGATACGCCTCTCGGTATCTCGAAGCACAGTTCGAGTAGGAGCCAAAGCGCTTGCGACTCGCAGCTTAGAGATACGGTGACCCTTTTTCCACTAGCGTACGTCATTACTAACCTCGAAGCTTTCACCCTCCGAAATGGATAAACCCGATAGTCTCAGAAAAGATTGTTTTCCCTCCCAAACCCTCTCATGATAGGGATAAGCCTCAAGGTATCTCGAAGCACAGTTCGAGTCGAAGCTCAGAGTGCTCGCAACTCGCCGCTTAGAGATACGGTGACCGCCTTTTTCGCAAGTGTGCATCGGTTAGTAGTCTCGAGCTTTTGCCCTCCGGAACGGATAGTAGCCGATAGCCTCGAAAAAGATTTTAGTTCCCCCTCCCAAAGTCTTCTTATAAGCACAAAGTCCTTCCTACTTGCATTCCCTCGGTAGATCCCAATCGGGTGAACCGTTTTCAAAGCCCTTCCTACACGCACAAAGTCCTTCCTACAAGCATTCCCTCCACATCAGGTGAATCGTTTTCAAATCCTTCAGCACAATCCTTCATAATTTTTCGGTGAACCTACATGGAACCACGCGATAGAATCTTTCATTAGGAATCTGTCATGGATGACGTCATATCAATCTTAATTAATTTAATCAGTAGAATCCTTTCTTAGGAATCTGCCATGGGTGACCTACTGTACGAGTCCAATTTCAATCCTCCTAGGGTTTTTTTATAACAAATCCTTAGTTTTCAATCCATCATCAACAAATCGGTCAATGACAATCGCAGGGCGGACAGGTGTTTCAGGTAAATCCCTTGACTCTCTCTCTCTCTCTCTCTCTCTCTCTCTCTCTCTCCTCTCTCTCTCTCTCCTCATATCAAAATGAGCAGAAGAAATTTCAGACTTAAACTTTCAAAGAAGAAATTAGAGTTGGATGCCACGACTTTTCATTTTCCTAATAGAGTTAGCTAGATCTCAAGTGTCATTTTCTCTTTCAGAGTGATCTCTCACGAGATCCCTCTCAAAGAAGGGCAGCTGTTGACACTTGATTTTTGGCCATTTTTATTTTTTAAAAAATTAGAAAATCCATAAAATTCATAAAATTAAAAATCAACTTTGGAGACCTTGGCCAAGCGTAGGAAATCAATTTGACCAAAAAATAAATTTTCATATTTTCATTATTTTTCTGCATTTTATTTTAACAAATTCATAAAAAATAAAAAATGAGAAAATTATAAAATCAACTTTGGTAGCCCTGGCCAAGCCTAGGGAACCATTTTTGAAAAAAATAATTTTTCATATTTTTCGCATTTTTAATATTTTTTAGAAAATAAAAATACTTGAAAATTAATAAAAAAATAGCATTTGAGACAAAAAATACGAAAAAATAGTCAGTATTTTTTTTTTTTTCTCATCATTTTTTTTGAAGAAATTTTGAAAAATAATTTGGAATTGAGGTTTTCTTTGCAAATAACATTTTCAGATTATTGAAAAAATTCTAGAAATTCCATTTCAGCCTTTTACTTTTTCCTTTTTGTATTTCTGGAGTCGTGTCATCCCCCTGTATTTTCAAAATTACAACCAGTCCAAAAGTTCACAAATTGTCGAAATTCGCCAGAAGGGACCAAAATGCAATTCTCCACTTTTTCAAATGAGTCCTTAAAACACATAAATGCGATTAAAACATTTCCAGGGACCGAATAAAAAATTAAGAGAAGTCACCCCCTATTTTTTGGCGTTCTGATTCATTGGTGGTGTTAATTTTGCAAAAAAAGCCATCTAAAGTTTGGAGTTTGCAAAATGTATCCTTGGGTCAAACTTGGAAATAGGTCTTTTATGCAAATACTCTCAGATTTTTGAGAAAAATTCATATTTTAATAGAATTCATCCCTTGAGTCGATTTTGGCATTAATTTTGAGAATTTGGATTAATTTAGGTTTGATTTCAGTTTTTAGCAAAACAGGTCAACCGGGTCTACTGACCCGAATCGATCAACCCATTGACTCGAGGAACCAGACCAGGTCTGTTCTTCTTCCTCCTGAGGTGCGCGAATGGAATTTGGGGAGATGAGGTTCTAACGAACTCTCAAGGGCTTTCGGGATAAAAGGAAAGATTCTCGGGGGGCGAAGGTGAGAACAGAGGAAAATTACAACAGAAAGAGAGAGTAAAGAGGGAATTTCTATTCTGAAAAAATTTTTTCAGAATAGAAATTCCCTCCTTTACTCTCTCTTTCTGTTGTAATTTTTCCTCTGTTCTCACCCTTCCCCCCGAGAATTCTTTCCTTTTATATCCCGAAGTCCCTTGAGAGTTCGTTAGAACCTCATCTCCCCCCAAATTCCCATTCGCGCACCTCAGGAGAAGAAGAACCAGACCTGGTCTGGTTCCTCGAGTCATTGGTTGATCGATTCGGGTCAGTTAGACCCGGTTGACCTGTTTTGCTAAAAACTTGAAATCAACCCTGAATTAATCCAAATTCTCAAAATTAATGCCAAAATCAGACTCAAGGGGGTGAATTCTATTAAAATATGAATTTTCTCTAAAAATCTGAGAGTATTTGCATAAAAGACCTTATTTCCAAGTTTGACCCAAGGACACATTTTGCAAAATCCAACTGTAGATAGCCTTTTTTTGCAAAATTAACACCACCAATGGAATCAGAAAGCCAAAAAATAGGGGGGACGTCTCTTAATTTTTTATTCGGTCCCTGGAAATGTTTTAATCGCATTTTATGTGTTTTAAGGACTCATTTGAAAAAGTGGAGAATTGCATTTTGGTCCCTTCTCGCGAATTTCGACAATTTCGTGAACTTTTGGACTGGGTTGTAATTTTTGAAAATACAGGGGGATGACACGACTCCAGAAATACAAAAAGGAAAAAGTACAAGGCTGAAATGGAATTTCTAGAATTTTTTCAATTAATCTGAAAATGTTATTTGCAAAGAAAACCTCAATTTCAAATTAATTTTTTCAAAATTTCTTCAAAAAAAATGATGAGAAAATAAAAAAAAATACTGACTATTTTTTCGTATTTTGTTGTCTCAAATGCTATTTTTTAATTAATTTTCAAGTATTTTTATTTTTCTAAAAAATATTAAAAAATGCGAAAAATATGAAAAATTATTTTTTTCAAAAATGGTTCCCTAGGCTTGGCCAGGGCTACCAAAGTTGATTTTATAATTTTCTCATTTTTTATTTTTTATGAATTTGTTAAAATAAAATGCAGAAAAATAATGAAAATATGAAAATTTATTTTTTGGTCAAAATTGATTTCCTACGCTTGGCCAAGGTCTCCAAAGTTGATTTTTCAATTTTATGAATTTTTATGGATTTTCTAATTTTTTTAAAAAATAAAAATGGCCAAAAATCAAGTGTCAACAGCTGCCCCTCTTTGAGAGGGATCTCGTGAGAGATCACTCTGAAAGAGAAAATGACACTTGAGATCTAGCTAACTCTATTGAGGAAAATGAAAAGTCGTGGCATCCAACTCTAATTTCTTCTTTGAAAGTTTAAGTCTGAAATTCCTTCTGCTCATTTTGATATGAGAGAGAGAGAGAGAGAGAGAGAGAGAGAGAGAGAGAGAGAGAGAGAGAGAGAGAGTCAAGGGATTTACCTGAAACTTACCTGTCCGCCCTGCGATTGTCGTTGACCGATTTGTTGATGATGGATTGAAAACCTAAGGATTTGTTATAAAAAACCCTAGGAGGATTGAAATTGGACTCGTATAGTAGGTCACCCATGGCAGATTCCTAATGAAAGGATTCTACTGATTAAAATTAATTAAGATTTGACCCGTATGGTACGTCATCCCATGACAGATTCCTAATGAAAGGATTCTATCGTTTACCCGATGTAGGTTCACCGAAGAAAATGCATCTATGAAGGACTTTGTGCCTATAGAAGGATTTTGAACGATTCACTGATATGGGATCTACCAAGGGAATGCTTGTAGGAAGGACTTTGTGCGTGTAGGAAGGGCTTTGAAAATGGTTCACCCGATGTGGGATCTACCGAGGGAATGCAAGTAGGAAGGACTTTGTGCTTATGAGAAGAATTTTGGGAGGGGGGAACTAAAATCTTTTTCGAGGCTATCGGCTACTATCCGTTCCGGAGGGCAAAAGCTCTGAGACTACTAACCGATGCACACTTGCGAAAAAGGCGGTCACCGTATCTCTAAGCGGCGAGTTGCGAGCACTCTGAGCTTCGACTCGAACTGTGCTTCGAGATACCTTGAAGGCTTATCCCTATCATAGAGGGTTTGGGAGGGAAAACAATTCTTTTCTGAGACTATCGGTTGCTATCCATTTCGGAGGGTGAAAGCTTCGAGGTTAGTAATCGACGTACGCTAGTGGAAAAAGCGGTCACCGTATCTCTAAGCTGCGAGTCGCAAGCGCTCTGGGCTCCTACTCGAACTGTGCTTCGAGATACCGTAGAGGCGTATCGCTATCATAGAGGGTTTTGGGGAGGGGAGTAGGGGGAACTAAATCTTCTAAAGCTGAAAGTCGGCAATCCAGTCCGAACGATGACAGCTCCGCGGCTACTAACCTATGAACACTTACAGAAAGATTTATCAAAGTCATCATGCTTTTAGAACGGCGAGTCGTGAACTGTTCAGTTTCGAATTCAAACTATGCTTTTAGACGTCTATATGTGATTCTTATAAAAAGAGGCCCGTGACAACGCTTTCGCGAGTCGGAGGGGTGTTTAGACTTTGAAAAAGACTTCAAACACGGAAACCTTATTTTGACATTATTCTGAGATCTAGGAAATCAAGAATCATATGGAAACTTTTGATCCGAATTATCTTACCGAGGAGAGTGCCATTCTGGGTCTAGAGAGACAAGAAATCTTGCAGAAACTCAAACCCGAATTATCTTACCAATGAGGGTGTCATTCCGAGATCCGGAGAGACAAGAAATCTCGCAGAAACTCAAATCCGAATTATCTTACGAAGGAAGGTATCATTCTAAAATCGACATGGGTGCCGTTCTAGGACCTAGGAGATTAGGGACCCGTAAAAGCTCAAACCGTCTTGTCATACTGAAGAGGACAGAGTTAGAAGATTTTTTATATTTCGAATATTCCTAGTTTTTTTCGAAATGAATTATGCTCCTATAATCATCATCTATGAGTCATGCAGAATTTTTCAAAGAAGGTAATGTGATGTTAGAGGTTATCCAAAACCTCTTGCCACATATCAAGCAATATCAAAAATTCCTTATGAGGAAGATTTTGAACCAAATGAACTGAAATTACTAAAAGAGTTTGTTTAAAACATCAATTGAAGTACGTTCTTCAAAAAGACTTCTCACCATTTCTCTAGGGAAGGTTTCGATTTTTATTCTAGAAGCACTCGTATTTTTTCTCGAACCTATGCCTAGGGTTTCGGAATTATTCGCAATGCATGTAATTTGATTGATCTGAAAGGTCTTTTAAGGACCGTAATGTTGGGCTCGGTTAAAGGTTTCCAATGGGAACTCATAAATGATTCAAGGCTAATGAACGAAAGATTTATCTGCTTCGGGTTTGCAAGCCAGAACCCTGCAAAATGAGAGAGAAATAATCTTGGTCGTACTTCTTCGAGCAATGTTTAAAATCATTTAACTCTACATTAACTCAAATACCCTAATCTAAAAGACTTTTATGGGTTGTAACGTAGGTTAGGATTGAGCCGTTAGCCCGGAAAATATATGATGAGGGTTTGACGTTGGTGATCATCGCAGATTTGTCACCTATATCAGTCTTCTGGGATAGTCTTCAAGGAACACCATCGTTGTATGAGGACAGTGTGAACTTCTGCTGATGTCGTTGCTTGAGAAGGAATATATTTTGCAGCTTGATTCCCACGGAGAACCTTCTTGTACAACCAGATCCCATTGGGAATTTATAAGGGAAACAACATGTAGACGTTTTTTAGCTGAGTCTACAAAACGCACATACGAAGTTTTGGAGGTATTCATAAATGGATAAGGATTAAAATGGGCATTGGCTTTGCTTTTAATTGGCACTTTGCTCTTTTGATGCCCGGGATTGGCTTTTTCTATTCTTCTTTTTCTTTGGTTTAGTCCCGCCTTTTGCTTCCCTTTTTTTTCTTTCTTTTTTTTTTGCAAAAGAATTTTCAAAGACTATGACAAATACACATGCGAATGAAAATTTAGCGCACTTGAAAAGTTAATTCATGAATTCTATGTAGAGCCAATTCTTCTGAATTCTTCCGCCTTGAGATGGCATCGTCTTTATCTTGAAAAGGACAATGATTACTAACGGGATTTTAAGAAACGAACATATAGGCTCAACTGGGCTATACAAAGGATAAAAGTGTGTAGGATAGAGAAATAAATGCTTTTCGTCATCCTAAGACACTTGAATCACCATATGAGATTAAATGCAAAGAAACACTCGAAGATTGATATTAGTCCGAGCAACAAAATTTCTAGCCATTTATCTCATGTTGTTACCAGAACAGTTTTCGTTTGGCCCCGACGTGGGGTGGTTCTTTGACAGGGGTTAAGAAATGAAACCGTCGTTCAAATGGGTTATCAATGGTCACCTATAGTGTTTAGGATGGAGAAACGATGGCCTCTCGTCATCTCAATCCATGTAATCACTGTGAATAAATCCTACGTCCTTAAGTAAAGGACTCCACTCATCACTCAAGTGTATGTAGGGACGTGTTTGGGCTTGGTTTACCTTTCGTCATTTGAGGTACTCCAATTGATAAGTCTTAAATATTTTCATTTAGAAATCCATCTCACTTTCAACAAAATTTGATCCCCATATGGATTTATGATGCACAATGTATCTTTCAATGCATGTTTTGATAACCTCAAAAGCTTTTCTCACCCAAATGTAGGTAAAGTATTTTTGAAAGTTTATCCTTTTTTTAGACATGGTATTATTGTATTTTCTTAGATCCTTCAGAATCTTAAATTTTTGGAAAAAAAGAATACTTACCTTTTTAGTGCGGCGGCCCCTGTAAAAAACAAACATGATTTGTCAATAAGTGCTCTCAAATTCAGGATAAATTGGAATGATACTGCCTTACTCTTGATTGTGCATTCCAATTGAAATCCCAATGTATAGATTATAGGAACCTTGCTATTTGATCGCCATGATGACATTTCCTGTAAAGATTAAAGGGAATAGGTCAATATATGTTCTCAAATTCAAGACAAATTAAAACAATACATCTTACCATTGGTTATGCACTCCAATCAAAAGAAAGAATGCATAGGTTATGAAAACTACAATTTTTCAACAAGATAGAATTATTAATTGTTCTATAACCACCGAATCTCTTTGAATTTTTAGGGAAAGAGATACTTATTTATCCGTCTGGCAATGAATCTTTCTTGTAGGCTTGTATTAAAAAGATCTCTTCATCAAGTTGCGTCAGTGTCACCCATCGCTCTTCATCCTAAAAACTCTCATAGGCATGACTTGTATTTGCTCGATGGCTGTGGATCCCTTTAGATGCGTTTGTTGAAGTTCTCGACAATTGACAACTTTGAAATTTCATTCTGAACCTCTTTCATTTGAGTTAAAAGGTGTCATTCACGAATAAACCCTTGATCATATTGACAAGCCATTTGCCCCAGTCAGGTTGCACTCACCCTAGTTGGGTAATACTTGCTCCAGCCAAATAGTTCAGTATATTTCCACATTTTCTTGTAATCCCCTGTCCAATTTGGGATATATATTATTTGAAGTTTTCTTTTCACTTTTCACCTGCATGAAGAAATGAATGTTAGCCCTATTTTGGTTTTATTTGAGTTTTTAGGAACGGAATACCCCTTTTAGGTGTTGCCTTTCTGATGTTTGAGAACATTGCTCTTTGCAAGCGCCTTGCCTCCATTAGGACGTGTCTTGCTATTCGCTACTCGAGGCTTCGATGGCTTTTTCATGATATGTTCTATGATGATGAAAAACAAGTATGCCCCAAATTGATTCTTTTAATGGGTAGAGAGGGACTTGCTCCCAATGGATTACCCTTATTGATTCAACTCTTTATTTCAACTATTTGAGTTCTTGGTTGTTTTCATTTTCATGGGGTATCGCTCTTCAAAATGTTTTGCCCCTTGATAGCTTGATGACCATATAAAAAATAGAAGAGATGTGTCAATTAAAGACTTTTTTAGGTAATGAAAGATTTGGAGCGATACCATCTTACCCTCTATTTTAACTTGTGTCAGCTTCTTCAAAAGTGAAGATAACTCATACTTATGTAATCATTTATAGATTTTTCTTTTCGAAAATCATTTGGAACCTATCATATGAAGTGTTTAATGTTTCCCTATCCAAAAGAAAGGAAAATCATGTCAAAATAGCGTAAGCAGTAGACAGTTGGAGTCGATGCCATTTATCCTTTATTCATGTTCCTCTGTCTCGACCTTTAGGCACCTCCCTGTTTTGTCATTTGGTAGCATTGTTTCTCAAGTGCTTTACTTCCTTTTATCGCCAAAATGGATGACTTGGTCTCATCATTTTTCTGGATTGGTAATGCGATCGCATTCGGGTGACTTCCCACATTCGTCATTCCGATACGCCTTTTTGGTAGAATTAGTAAGCTCTCTTTGTTCATCTTTGAATATCCTTTCCATCAATTTGAGTAATTGGCTACCTTCAACCTAGGTCGAGAGGAATATGTCGACATGTTAAACTATATATGAGATGTTTCCATTAGAACGATCACATTTACCTTCTTGAAGCACCATTCCTAGGGACATATACACAAATCAATGTGTGAGCAACATCAAAGTTTATGCATGAATATTTGGAAAAATTCTTTTAAAAGACGTCTTCAACAGAAGAATTAAGAAAAGTGAAAACTAGTCATCATATCGTTGGACATTCTTGTTCCTATAAAATTCATTGAAAACTAGGAAACCTGCAGGAACTTGGGTCTCAAGCCTTCGAAAAAATAAGACAAGTGTCATCATTGGGCCGGTTTGGAATATTTCCGCATGTCCTACGTGTAAATGCATTTGCTAGAATGAAATGATTAGGCTGTTTTACAAAGGAGACTACCTTGGACCAACGGCTTAATATCCAAGGTGTCATTGAGTTCTACTTACAATATGAATTGAATGACTAAATGAAAATGACGCGATACAAATAATTAGCATTGACTGCTTTATTTTGCAAAATCTGAAACAGCTATAAATGACTCAACTTCTTCATATACTAGCATGGTATTCTCCTTATATCAGCGAATCACTTTCTTCCACGAATTCATTCGAGATATGATGATGTAATGGTTGGAATGTCTTGTGATTTGGGGATGTTAACCATTAAGTCCAGTATGTCTCCTCTTCTTCACCATATATGAGATTTACTGCTTGATGTCTAGATGAAGGATTCTATTGTATTTTCGATTCTACTTCCTTGAAATCCAAAAGGTTATTGTCAATAAGCTTTTGAACTTTGATCTTGAGTATGACACAATCGTCCGTGCTATGCCTCTTTTCTCCCATATGATAGGCACACGATTTAGTTTCGTCATAACCTTTAGTCTTTGGAGGGTTACATCTTGGCACTTCCTTAGCGATCACGCGCCCTTCTAAAAGCAATGGAAGAAGTTTCGAAAGAGGGCGAGGAAGTGGGGTGAATTGTTTAGGTTTCTTCTTTGGTCCAACGAACTTTGACGCAATCTAAGCAAATTTAGTTGGCCTCGGGGCTGTTTCAAGAAAAGATTTCTGACTTGGTACCAATATCGTACCAACAAAAGACTTTGCTTGGTATTTACAGTTCTGATGAGGTGGATTCTATTTGTAAATCTTCTCTTAAGGATTGTGAGGTCATTGGATAAAAGTAAAGTTGGCTCCCTTAACATATCCTTGGCCATGTCCTTTATTGGTGAAGGATTGGTTGACTTCGCATGGGGGTTCCTCATATTGTTTTTTCCTTTACCTCCTACACCATCATTCTTCAAATACAGAACGCGATGGCGATTCCATAGCGATTTGATTCACACAGTCCATAAGGCGCATCAACACTCCAGGCATCTCGTTAATCTGGTTCTGAAGGTCTCCAGGATTAGGTGTAGCCTTATTTGGAAGTAATGGAGTTACAGATGCTTTGAAGTCTGCAAATGTGGCGATCATTTCTTCAAAGCGTATCTCTAAATTAGAAAGTTGATTGTTGTGTTTTTCAACATCTATCTGGAGACCTGGAGGTGGATCCATAGTTTGTGGAGTAATAGGGCTCTTATTTGTTGAGTCATTTCCTCCAGCATGGACATTACTTGAAAGAGATGGAATTCTACACAGGTTAGCTGAGCAGGAATATTTTGGTTATCCATTTGGTTGAAAGTGTGCTTTCACAAATTCCAACTTTTTGTCACCTGGTTAAATGAAAGAACATCATTAGAAGAGAGAAAGGGAAAATAAAGCCTAAATTCTTCAAATTTTATACTTTCTTGTGATTAATAAAGATAAGATCTTTACACAAGCCCTACCCTTGCGTGAAAAGCTCTTATAAATATTTTTCATAAAAAAAACATACTATTGAGAGGGATATAATTCATGATAACAGTCTTGGGCAATTCCAATAAAAATCAATGGAATGTCCAAAAGGAGTGAAGTACAATTTTAATATGTCCTAAATTTAATGAAATATAGGACATCCAAATGGAATCCGTTTACTACGAATGAGAATACTTCGGATATCTAATATTTTCTTGAATTTAGAAAACTTGAACGACTTTAACCAGCTACCATGGATTACACGAGAAAGCTAATTATATGAAGTGAGGTAATATATGCACGGGCCATTCAATTCCATGTTTCCTTTTGGTAAAATAAGGTTTAAACGCTCTTATTTGACCAAAGGATGGTCCAATAGAGAGTTTTAAATCAAATTTCTCTCAAGGGAATTATGCAATTGATTATAATCGTTCAAGTGATTAGAATGAAAGCCACTATTACACCCATCTACTAAAACTTCTAAAAGAATCGAAATAGTGCAGATGCATCTCAAAAGGTCCCCTAATACATCAGGTATATAGGAGATGAGAAAGGATACAGAAATACAATATTTGAAATTCGAGAGTAAAAAATTAAGGTAAATGAATGTGATAAACACGAAGCATGCCCTAAATCAGATCTCAAGATGTCTGGTTGAAATTGGGTTTCTTCAAGCTAGCATATGTATCCATTCATCTTGGAGCTCCCTCTTACGCGCGAATCGACATGCTACAAATGACTCCATATTGGTGTCATGGCTTGGAATGCACCTTTGCCCCCCTTGTGGTCGTCACAGGAACTATAAAATTACTCAGGGAAACCATACTTCTATCCAAAAAGTGGCTTTCAAACCAATCACTTAGATGATGATTTTTGTGAGATGATGCATGGTATGTAGAAATTAAAATATACGGAAATGAATTATAAGTTTAAGGTAAGAGGACCTTACCAACCATACCCCTTTTTTTGGTGTTTTGATTTTTGATTTTAGGTATACCAACCATCCAATTCATAGGCGCATGAGACAGGTGAGGATTTAATTCTAGAAAAAAAGAAGGGACATGGTGTAGACTTAAATGGCTCCCACTATTTGACTCGATGATTTTCCCCACAAGCGCAATCAAACATCAAGTGGGAAGAATCATCAATTCAGATAGCGAGTGGGATCAAATATGGTCAACCCAGGCGCAATCAAACGCTAGAGCTTTGCATATCGATCCCTATCTATGGCAATCTATGAAAGGTGTTTCGCGGCTTGGGTTTAGGCGTTTGTGTGTGCGGGTGTCGTGATCCTCAGAATATGTGAAACATGCACAACAGTTGATATCAAAACAGCGCTTCTAAATTGCGGGAAATAAACAATCAACCCCAAGCTTCAATCCTACACAAAACATGTCAGCCCTCACTCCACCCATTATAACTTCTATCTGCAAAAATATTTAACACATTTAACTAATGGACTTACCTCACCTTCAAGAGCGCCTGCAGAAAAAAATGTTAGAAAACACACAATTTTTTAATCAGCTCAAGTCCTCTAATGGTTTAAAACCAAATCCTCAGTGGAGTCGCTAGCTGTCGCGACCTGACCTCGAGAGAGGGTGGCGGGTTAATGGATTGCTTGGCCCATTTTTTAGAGATCGAGGCTTCGCTCAAGCC
The DNA here is from genome assembly GCA_019149425.1 of Psidium friedrichsthalianum. Lineage (NCBI taxonomy): Eukaryota > Viridiplantae > Streptophyta > Magnoliopsida > Myrtales > Myrtaceae > Psidium > Psidium friedrichsthalianum. Next base: position 1,287 of record JAGVVM010016111.1, on the reverse strand, counting down.
CTCCCAGGCCCATACCAAATCGCGATAGGTTTATCGGGTTCGACCTGTGGTCAGATGACATGTACATCAGTGTATGTTCAATTGGAGTCGCCACTAGTCATTCTTTGGAGGGTATGATTGGAAACCCTATCAAACGATTAGGAGAGATCGCTCAATTCTACGAAAACCAGAGATTTTGGGTTCGAGGACTTAGTTACATCAATATTTCTATTGATGCCCTTTCGGTACCTAGTTGAGTGATTTTCTATCCTAAGGAATTCATGCAAGCGGGATTAGGGTATGATAAGTCCTAAAAGATTTAAAGGGATCATGCGGATGGGAATTTTTCTATCATACCAATCACAGTCAATGAAAAAGGTGTGCAGCCAAGGAAATCATGCATGGGGAAATCATACCAAATCAAGTCAATCAGGACCAAAGGAGTCATACAAACCCAGAGAAGACGACAATTAGATTCATTGGTGATTTGAAAGGCTTTGAGCCAAATTGATCAAACGGCCGAAATAGTAATTTTTGAAGGCTCGAAAAATCAAAAATGCAAAATGGATCAAACCAGTTAAATGTGGTTTTTCCTAATTTTCACAATTTTTGAGAATTTTTTGGATTTTTTTGGAATTTTTTTAGAATTTTTTAAGGCTTTTTAAGAAAATTTTCCTATTTTTAGGAATTTTCAGAAATTTTTTTATTTTTCTAGATTTTTTACCCTATTTTTTTGACATTTTCTACATTTTCTGACAATTTTTTAGAATTCTTTTTATTGATTATTATTATATTTTTTATTAATTTTTATTTTATATTTTTATTATTTATAATTATTATTATTTATTTTTTTATTTCATTTTCCAGACCGGGTCGGGTGGACCTAGCCCACGACCTGAGATCCGAGCCTAAACCCACTCGGGTTAAACCCGATTCTAAAACGACGTAGTTTTGGATTTTTATTGATTTTTCTAATTTTCTATTTTTTTTATCTTTTTTATTTATTTTAATCCGACTGCTTGACCATGTGACACATGGCGGAAATCTAACCGCTTGATCAAAAATAAATTTGATTTTTTATCCGAAAATAATTTTTATTATTTTTTAAAATGGGATGTTAATATTTTTTTTTTTAAGTTTCAGATTTTGCCACGTGGTGAGGTGAACACCGTGGGATCAAAACCCACTTTTATTTTTGAAAAGTTCAATTTTTAAACCGGAGGGAAAGATTGTCATTTTTTTAGAAAATGATTTTTTTGCCCAAAATTTCAAGATTTTGACACATGGCACTCTCAATCACCGTTGGAA
>JAGVVM010016110.1:0-11708 GCA_019149425.1 Psidium friedrichsthalianum | reverse complement strand
AATTTTCATGTGTGGTCGAGTCTTCAGTGACGGTTTTCTTTGTCATCTGGTTTAGATTGAAGAAACAGGATGTTTTTCTTGTTTTGTCCATTCACCCGTGTCTTAGAAATCACATTCATGAGGTTAGTGTTGCTTTTCATGGATTCGAATGTACCAAACTGGAGACGCATTTGCTGTAGTAATACAAATTTATCATAGGAAAATTAAACTCGGAGTTAGGAGGGGCGCGACGAAGACGATGAGATTGTAAGTTTGGCGCCCGTTGATAGTCTATGTACATGGTATTGGTTTTCAGTATACTGCGGCTGAATTTTAAGCTGCTACACTTTGAAAGTCTTCATCCCGGGGGGGGGGGAGAGATGTTACTTGAATACTTTAGACCCGATTTTGTTTTGTGACAGAAATGATGATTTGAAACATTTTCTAAAAATGGTGGTTTTTACTATTAAAAGCTTAACTATGGAAAATGTTGTCATTGTCGAGGTCATGTTTAATACATTTTCATTATGATAAAAATTTAATTTATTTATTTATATTTTTGTAAGTGATACAATAATTTTTTTTTCTGAAATACGTATTTTTAAATTATTTATGTTTCTTTGCAAACAGACGGGAGCCTTGATCAAAAGTTGTGACATCCTTATCCACAGTTGCACGCGTCTTGAAATTTGTCCTAAACAGCTGATTTTCAGGATTTAGTGATGTTGGGTTGGTCGTGTGGGACTTATTGTAACTTGTTGTTCGGTAATACTGTTTGATTTTTTGGCAGCGTTGATAACTAGGTTATGACAGTTCTCTAGGATAATTGGTAATAGCTGCTACAATATTGTACAAATGTAAGGTCACTATTCAACTCAGCAGTTAAGTAGATAATTTATTTTTGCTATTTAGCTGCTATTTTTAGAAAGAGAGTACCACAAACCTTTCCTGCACAAGGAGAGGGCCATTTTAATCCTATGCAATCCTTGGGTGGCACACGCAAAAGACAACACTTATGAAAACTCAACTTTTACATATGTACTGAGGTACAGATGTTAAAGCCATTTTTTCGAAATTAGGCATCAAACTTAGGCAATTAAGGTGATGATTGGCCAAATAATCACATGAAGTTCCTTAGTCATTTAGAATCCAATACGTATTTTATGCAAATTAGAGATGCTAGGATTGAATTTTTTTTTTCCTTGGTCAATACCATTGCTTAAAAAAAGAGAGCACAAGATATCATTGTTTTTGTTGCGATTGACGAGCAACGCCTCGTGTCCAAACTTTAACTTTCACATGACGTCAAAGATATTGGACAACATCTCGTCTTTTTTGGTTAGGTCACTCAATTCTAATAGGGCCTTTAAAACCAACAAGGTCCAGCCTTAATAATGGACTTATTCGTAGGAATCGAGCAATTTTTTTTTTTTTTTTTTTTTTGGTATGTTGAGAACTTTGGCTTGCTGAATTCGCGCAAAAGTAAGAGTGTGCTCGTCGCTCAAGAGCAATTGTGGGCAATTTTTCGTGCCTCTAATTGGCAATCTATCTGGGTGTTAACCAAACTTATTGTGGAGGCCGACTAACACCCATTTCTCTACTTCATAATCAATTTTCTGCTTCGTTTTGGTAACATGCTCATTTCTCGATTGAAAGTATGCTCATGAATTTTCAACCGGTCGAGATCCTTCCTAAAATGAAGGGCATTGGACGCGCAGATTGGCTAGCAATTGGATATCCAACCGACAATGCGGTCATAACTATGTTTCAAATAGGCCACCATATGTTTGCTTCCTTTGGTGTTACAGGATAAGATTGGATCATATTTTATTAGGAGAGAGTAACCAATGCAATTTTCGGTTTTGCCCCTTTTCTACCAAAAAGAAAGAAAAAAACTTAAGCCACGCTAGTATTTTCGCCTGAAATTTGAGGTTTTGCATAACAACTAGAGATGGATAAATTGCCACGATTCCATTATATTAAGATTTGAGCACATATGCCTTCAATAATTAATCTACAAAAAAAAATGAAATCAAATCACCACTCATTGACAGAAGAAGAGAGGTCAAATCTTCTTTGGGCCTAGTCATAGGAGCCCAAGTGTCGTAAACAGTCAGATGTGGCCCACAATGACTTTCTACGGGGTCAACTTTCTTTGGGCTCATACGAGTCAGGCCCTTTCCTAACTCGCTCCTCGGCCCATTAGATTTGCCTTCGTTATTGAATCTTGAAGGTCATCTTCATCTTCAACCTCTGGACCAGAAATGGCGGGAATCGCCTGCATCGTGAGGCCTTCTCCAATAACTCTGCGCACGATGTGACTCTCAGCTTCCACTCCCTGACGCGTTCTCTTCGAGCTCCGTCTTTCAATCTGCGGGGTCGCTTTTCTTTTTTTCCCCCTTCTGTTTATCTCTCTGAGCCATCGACGCTGATCACTCTCACAGAAAGCTCGTCGTGCGCGATGTTGTCGTTCTATTAAATCGACTGGCGAGGAAGGAAGCACGGGAGCCACGCCGAAGTTGATCAAGCTCGCTGTGAGCGGTGTTCACGGAGATTCTCAGGGTTTTTTTCTCGTCTGAAGGACGACAGGTGATCGTTTCTCTTCGCCCTGGGGGCAATGTCGCACGGTGCGGTTTAAGTGTTCTCGCGATGGGATACTAATTCTGACGAGCGACGAATTGGTACAGAGTTGGTAACGACGCTTCTCGTTATTGATCTTTGCCTTCTGATTTTTTGTTTTGATTTTCTGCAGTTTGGAGAGTGCGAGTGAGGACGAGAAAGGTGGGGTTTATGCTTCCAGTGTCGATGATGTCGTGATGATCCTCACAGCTGATTATGAGAAGGCTTATTTTGTCACCGTACCTTGACTTCCTTTCTTTTACTCTGTATGCTTAACTGGCAACACAAAATCACTGAGTATGCTCCACTATCAAACTTGCTTAGTTGATTGGATTACTAATAATCTGAAACGAGTTAGGCTTTTCCATGAGAGGAGGTTATGCTTGTATGTAAAGACGGTGGTACCGTAACCCAACCGAGTTTTTGCAAAGGAATAGAAAATAGGTTGCCCAGATTTTAAATTGTTAGTTCACAAAGATGAATTGGGAAAAATCATTGCAAGAATCTGAAGAAGAGACTTACAGGAATTGTCTTTAAAAACCCGTCATCAATCTGGGGTGAGTGCTCATTGTCGATTAGCACTTTAGGGAACTGATATTAAAACGTTCTGAGTTTAGGACAGGGCGTAAAACTCATTCTTGCAGTGCCCAAAAGCACTACATAGTCACCCTTTTATATTATACTGACATCTTTGCTCAAAACAGGAGTTTTTACTTCTGCTATTTTATGCTGAAGATTGCATTTTCGAAGATCCAACAATTAGATTCCGGGTAAGAGAGTAATCTATGCTCTGCAGTTTCTCTTGTTTGCATGCCATTGTTGAATTAATTTAGTGATAGTCACATGTGGAAACTCTTTTTCTGAAGAACTGGTATGATAGAGCCCTGAAATTTTGGTTCAGTGTTTTACTCCCTTGTTAGGATGATCATTTCATAGAGTTTCTTACATCGATAAAATGCTTTCCACTTGACATTTCAGTCCTCTCGTGTATGGGGATTTCATTGATTATATTCTGCTTCTTGGCGACTCAGTTGGATTCTAATTTTGATCTGTCATGAATTTAGAGCCTCCCTGGTCATCCCAAACAAAAAAGCCATCCCATCCTGTCCAAGCCAGTACTGTTGCGTCTTTTGGTCTTTTGTAGAACCTGTCTTATTGATATGCTTATTAAGGCACATCTGATGCACTAATCTTTTCTGGATGAGTCTATCAATTATTCCCAAGAAAGTATTCACAGAGAAACTACTAGTTTTGCGGTTTTCTTTTTCTGCATACATCTTTTCTTCAAAATGAGATGCTAATGAACATGACTACATTTTGTTTATGTACTTGATCTGTTAGCTTTCTTAGCCTTCAAGCTAATTGCAGTCTAGTTTGGCTTTATCAGTTATAGTGCAATTTCTGAAGTCTATTTTGCTTGTGTCTAGAACGTGGATACAATATTTTATGTAATCCTCCACGCTATTTAGCTTCTGGAGGAACTGAGCTATTGTCACCATTAATATTTGTGCATACCCACAAAGTTCACATCCTCATGAGAAATCAACTAATTCTTGTGTTGGCTGTTCAGGTAAGGGTCGTGTATGAGCGCAACCTTAAATTACTTCCTTCTTTTTGACCATTCCATCGATTATATTACACAATAACAAAAGGTAGTAACTCTTTGTAATTTCAAATCTGGTTAGTGATACATGACTAGATTATCTTCATCAACCCACCCACTTTCAGCTTGAGCTTGGCATTTCTGTTAACATGAGTTGCGGACGGTAAATTGAGGGATGGCCACCACATAATTCTCCCATTAGTTGACTTGTTCACTTTCGTTGGCATACCCAGTGCTAGGGCTTGCTTTCCTATCTGGGGATCTTGCAAATGCAGTGTGTGACACCATATTTCTGCATGCAGGCAGTACACAACCTGGAGAAAATTTACCCTTAGTGAGAATTTAACGTTAATTAGGAAAAGAACAGATTGCCAGTTCATTTCAGTACAAATGATGATAAATATGTTTTCTTTCATAATTCTGTCTCAATGATTCTCGGGACATGTCATTGCTTGCTAGCATCTGTTTGGGAACTTGCAAATGCTCAATGAGGTCAAGTCTGTCTTATGACATGTGAAATTAGTGTTGTTTTTCAATTACTGGGTCATATGTGTAAATTAACTCTAGATTCTTCAGATTTGTTTCTTATTGTCTGAACCCTGGTTCTTATTCCCGCTATTACCTATATCCACAGGGTGATGATGAGACTTACATTTTGGCTAGATGGAAGCTCAGGTAATTCAATTGATCACCGTTACATCCTCCACTATTTGCTCTTTCCTCTAGGGGATTGGAAAAGGGATAAATTAGGTGGAGCTACTCATGGTGATGGGATGGCTTTCTTGATCAATTGGAATGAATATGTATAGTATATTGTGTAACATATCAATGTTGATCAATAGAGTGGCTCACACAATTCTCAACTTGCAGAACCTACTTAAAACTTCCCTGGAGACTCTCTTATTTCAATTGATGGGAAGATGTTTATGAACTTGATGACAACTTTGCAGTGAGCCTTTTTTTTTTTTTTTTTTGAAATCTCCTTGTTTGAGTTCATTCTAGGCTGGCAAAATCATACTTATTGGGAGTGTCACCCCTTCTGCAGATAGTTAGACATGCTGAAAGTTGGAATTTTCAGCTCTAGAAGCAATTGGCCAGATTTTTACCCCTAGCTTTGGCAGACCAGGTGATTGAAGGTCAGTTTTGCCTGCAACTCTTGAAAGGCTTTATGGCAGCTTATGGTCTAGAAAAGAGGCTGCCAACTTAGGGAACAGACTCAAAATAGTCCTCTGGCTATTGTCTGCACATCATACTCTTAAAAACGTGACCTACAGTTTTACAGTTGACCCTGAAGGGAGGTATAATTAGAGATAATTGTCTGAAGATTTAAGTTCAATGACCTTGAAGACCCACTTCTAAATTGTTGTGTATGCAAAGGATGTGTCATCTAACTCACGTGTATATTATTCGCTATTGGTTTGTCAATTGTGTTCTCCAAGAAGTATCATGATGAAATAGAACTACCACCTTTCGTTTCTCATTTTTTGGATTACAGGAGGACACTCTACTAGATTTGGGTCATCTGAAGTTATGAAGTGCTACATTGTATTAAGGGGCTTCTTGGTTTAGGCCATTTTGTTTATTCATGTGTTATCTATTGTGTGAGTGGGGCGACAGCTGTATTGGCGAAAGACGATACGGCATGGTAAAACGTAAAAAGTACTTATGGATGGTGTCCACCGTCTGCTGCATCATCACATCAAATTTTGCTGCTGAAAGAGATGTTCAGATTAATTATCATCTATACAGAACTAAAAGTGCTATGAAAGATGCACTTTTGCTTTCCATGTCGACATTTCTCGCCATTATTGTTTTGATATACTCAGGAGGCAATTAGGTTGCATGTCGTCTTTTGCATTTTTTTTTACCAGACCCTACTGAACGAAAGATGTAGACGATATTCTCATTTTCAGTTTGTAGGTAAATCTCATTTTCACTTGGCCTTCCTAGATAAACCATAGGAACGTGCATACATGACGCTTTGACCATTAAATCATGGAGATCGCTTGGATCTTTGGTGCATGGAAGTATCAATGAATCTTGAATTTTCTATGCATTGAGCAAAGTTGACGGTACTTCTCTCTCTCTCTCTCTCTCTCTCCTCTCTTCAAGTTTGACCCCATATGCAGGTTGAGGTCAAGCGCGCTTTAAATGTGCTTGACATGTGCTGCGGTCTATGATGGCCAAAACCATGGCGGAGATAGGATTCCCATTCCTTTCGTCTTCTTGAATCCATGCCCTCCAGATCTCAGGATCTCCAAATGCCAGTGTTGCACAGTGATGCATGCATCGATGAGCCAACATTCCATGTATTTGTTAGCATTTTAGCTTGCTTGAGTTGAGTGCATACAAACCTTGACATGTTGACCCTCGATGCATGCAGCTCAAAGTCTCACAGGCACAGAACACATGTACAGTGCTCGGGCTTGTTTTCAAAGCCGTAGCGAAACGGAACGGAACTGCTACGCAGGGTTGGACCGGGTAAAAGCCGAGCCAAATCAAGCGCGCGCCGTGCCTCAGAACTTAGAAAATTTGCCGGCTCGGTTATTTGAATTCAAATGTTTAGAGAAAGCGAGAAATGCTCCTAGATTGGAGCAACCGCTGGGTGAGAGCAAAAAGGGTTTGTTATGATGTGAAAGAGCATAGGCTCGACCCATGTAATGATGGTGGGGAAGCAATGTGGCTGAGCACAACAGTTAAAAGAGTATCTTTTGGTGATGAGCGCTCCTACCTTGTGCTCTCCCTCGACACAAAGTCCAAGCTTTTGTAACAAATACCAAAAAGGCCGAAAGCAACAGCACCTGACCAATTTTCAATTCACATTGATGGTGAAGTCCTGCTTAGTTTTTATCTTGGGAGCATCCAAAGCGCGAGGGTGCTGCGGTCATGATTGTAGTAACTTGGCCCTTTTCCGGGCCCCATGTGTGGGGTGGTTTGGCCTTTGGATTGAAAGATCTTCACCAGTTCATCCTCTTTAGCTTGCCCCTTTCAAAAGAGCTTACAAAAGGGTCAACTTCAAATCGATCCTCTTTAGTTGCTCTTGCTTTTTGCCGATCAGTGCTCCTTTGAATCTCTTTTCTTTTTATCTGTATAAGCAAGCCGTCCTTTTATGCGTTTAGACACGTCTAATTCTTTCGATTTTTCTATATTTTTTCGACGTGTCACGTTGTGACATCATTAGATAGTCGAGTTAGCTTTGCCAATAAAGCTTAACATTCGTACCTGAAATAAGGTCCAAGCGTGGCATCTCTAGATCCCAAATCCTAACCTCTAGGATGAAGCTAAAAAGCTACAGAGGTACAAGTTAGAGGTGGCTAAAGGCAGCGGGAAGCGATCGTTGTATTCACAAGTTTACGACAGGGCTCATCTCACAAAAACATTGACAATATTACTTTCACAGAAAATCAATTAATCAAAGAAACACAAGAAACAAGAAATCTCAACAAATCAATTCACTCACTCCTCAAGCATACACCATCAAGAGAAACCCTCCGTTGCCACTCCCACTTGAAACTCGTGGCGACGAAGCAGCAAGAAATCCTGCTGCTCCCGTCCGCTGCTGCCGCTCTCCTCCGCCCACTGCAAGACGCTCGAGCACGAGGGCGACGACGGCGAGAGCGTCGCCGGCTTCTGCGCGTTGGCTGGATTTACAGAGAGGATTTGCTCTTCCTCATCAGCTTCTTCTCCGGCCCGACCATCTCCGGCCATATCACTCCGCAGTCGCCCACTTGGAAGACGAACACTCCGTACCCGCAGTTTCCCAATCTCACCCCGTGATGTTGCCGACCCAGTTTCAACACGTCCCAGAAGAAGTCGACCTCGTGGCGCCGACCGTGATCCTCTCGTTCCCTCTGAACTTCCACGACAGCCTCTTCACCACCAGGCTCGTCTCTCCGTCGACTTTCACTTTCCACACGCCACCGCTGCACTCTATGGCGATCTCGTGCTTGGACCCCAAGAACTGAGCCGTGCAGGTGTAGACCCGGCTGCCGAACACGTGCTCTATACATGCCGCGACAAGAGCGTCGTGGTTGGCTCGGAGAGCTGGCGAGCCAGGCCAGCCCATGCGCCGAGCCGGCTCGGCCTCGAGATCGCCGAGGTAGAACTCTAGGTTGCCATTGCATGCGAGGGAAAGGTAGAAGTTGCCTCGGGCTCAGCCGAGCCGCGAGCGAACTCAACTCGGCCCGCGTGAAGTCCCAGTGGACCTTGATCTTCACGTGGCGGCGGTGGGGGGTCAGGTGAATGGATTTTGACCCGGCTCGGGTCCTGAAGAGAGAGAAGGTTGGAGGTTGGAGGGAGATGGTGAGAGAGAAGAGGTGGGGTGGTGATGAGTGGATCGTGAGCATGTGGGAGGAGGCTGTTCTTGACCAGGTGAGCGTGAGGTGAGTGGGCGAATCGAGGAGGTGATTTGGTATATGGAGTGATGAGGCTTTGGGGAGACTGACCGGCGGCCGCCGTGGCGGTGGTGTGAGCTCGGATGGCTGAAACACGATTGAATCATCGTTCTAAATCTTTGCTCCTTGTGCTCTTCACAGCTTTGGGTCAGAGATTGAGAGAGAGGCCAAATCAAGAATCTCTGAGGGGTTTTCTTCGTTTTCCTTTAGCTTTCCGGAGATGTTTAGAGAAGAAGGTGGCGAGGCATCAAGTTGGCTCTTTTGAGTCTCGAGTTTATGCTCTTTCTTTCTTCTTTTTTGTTGGTGGGCTTTCATAGAGGAGGTATCTTCGAGTCTCAAGTTGAATTATGACATTACATAAGACCGCCGTTGGCATCATCATCATCATCATGTTATCTTGCACCATAATATCATAAAGTAGATGACTTTAAATAGAGCCCTTTTTTTTCGTCCCTCTCACAAACTGTCGTCTATCCAATTAGATTTGTAATTGTTCTGGCATTTCACCTATTTTATGGAGAAGTATATGTTGTGAGCTTCACATGGCGAGCTGTCTATATATAACGTGAGAGATAGGAGCACATACAATGCATGTTTGTGATTGTGCTGTCAAATTTTGAAGTGAATTGTCCTAAAATCCCTTTTTACTTGGTGAAGACGTTAGATTGTCGTACTCCAATGCATTTTTTGTCATTATGTTGTCAATTTTGATGTGAATTGTCCTAAAATCCATTTTTACCGAGCGAAAGACATTAGATTGTCGTATAGACGAGGTCTAGTTTATGTGTACATTTCCAGCATTCAAGAGAGGAACACATCAGTTTGGAAAAAACAAAGAAAGGAAAAGAAAAGTGAACTCAAGGTAACATTACATCTAGGTAGTAGTTACTGTACATGTTCAACCATCACCTCATGGCTCATCAGTATCATCATCAGTAGGTAATCTCCACGTGGGAGTTTGATAATGTCTTCCTTAATTTGCGCCATGAAAGAGCTTCCATCTCTCTCTCTCAAGTGAGCTGTGTTGCACTGAAACCGCTGATCACGGTTGCTGGTGACATCTAACATCCATGTCCAAAGACATGAAAGCGTAGGAGAAAAGGCTAAAGCTGCTTCTTTTTTGTTTTCTTTCTTCCCCTTCTTCTTCACCTGTCTTATCTTTAAGTGGAAATACACACTATGGTCCAACTTTGGCCAATGTGTATGTGATCATAAACTTTTAGTTTGACCAATATGATCCCTAACTTTAGCTCAATGTGCAATGTGATTCATGAACTTTTAATTTGCCAATATGTCCATGAGCTTTTGAAAAATATTCAACTTAGTTCTTGATATAGAAAGTGTTAAAAGTCGTCCTTCAACTTTAATTAATGGAGGATTACATTAAACATCTTCTTATAATTCAAGACTAAGTTGAATATTTGTTAAAAGTTTCGAGACTATATTAGTTAAATTAAAAGTTCAGGATTATATTACATTTTGATTAAAGTTCAAGGATCATATCGATCAAATTAAAAATTTAGGGTTTCACATTACACATTCCATAATCATTTGTATCATTTATCTCTATGTGTAAAGTATAACGGGCAAATGATGGGGTGCTAAGAGAAAACGATGAAGGCCCAACAAACTTTCGTGTGGCTTTTTTCTCCCTCGTTTCGGCTCATTGAGAGACTTGAGATACTGACCCCATTTTTCAGCAGTGTTAGGTGAGATGATCAGAAGATTGAATTGATAAAGAAAACGCCGAAGTATGACACAGACAACGATCTCGTGAAGCAACAGATCAGGGAAAATTTGGGGGAAATGGCAGCGAAGTTTTGTTAAATTATGAGGTTTTTTCTGGTACTAGCTGCAAGTTTACAGGTTCTTAAATGTTAGAAGCATTGCGGGTGCATTTACTGGGCTTTTACATAAATAGTTAAAAAATTTACCTTTTACTGATTTGGATTTTCGTAAAATTATTTACGAAATTGGCGCTTGTTTCGGCAGTTAGGCCCGAACAAGCTTGTTCGGCACTGGTGGTGCCGAACAAGCTTAAAAACCCATAACAAATCCCCCCCTCCCCCACCCCCACCCCCTCCCTTCTTGAACTTTTTACGAGCTTAGGGAAAGAAAATTTTCATTTTTTACCATTTGGATCCTCAGCTGGAAAATGCGAAAAGGGGTCCATTCGGACAATGTTCAATACATGTCTCACGAAATATTTTGTGCCATATTAAACCTATATTTCATCATGAAATTAAAATTTTGGAGGGTAATTAGATATGATTTTCAAAATATTGAAATAATGACCAAATCTACAGGAATAACGAATAAAATTTGTGGGAAACCCTTATTAGATGTAAGATCGTAGAAGTGATAATTAGATCGGACATGTAGATTTGATGTTCGGTTAAATATGAGCCGTTGATTTTAGTTGCCTAATGTAATGAATATGACCATATAATTATTTATAATATAATAATAATCCCAACAGATAGAACATTTCGAAAAAAAATTGAGGAAAAATAATTGAAATGAATAAAAAAAATTTGCTAAAATTCTGTCATTTTAGTCTCGATTGAAGCCAAGTGGGTATTTGGTCGACTCTTTCGATATGTGAGTTTGGGTAGACTGACTCGGTCAGAAAAAACAATAGCAAAAAAAGGAAAAAGAAAATTAGAAAATAATAAATTACAATAATAATAATTAATAGAAAGGATATTCCTTCGTCATCTACACAACCCCGCAAGCGAAACCTCGTCGTTGATATAAGACTAAACCTGTCGCACACCGAAGACAACCTACTTGCGGAACAGGAGGTCACATAGGGGGACGACACCATCGTTGAATGTAATCATCAATGACAAAAATTATGTATTATTATAAATTGATGTACTAGAACTTTTACATATAAACTATATTATATTGTTATGTGTTGACATCGTTGAATCTATAGGCATTGAAAAATCATATTTAGAAGTTTTAAACGAAGCATGAGGATCCAATTTGGAAGAAAATTAATTTTTGAAATTTGTCTTAAATTTTAAATATTATTTTTTCATAAAAAATTATTCGAAATTATCTCTCCTCAACAACAACAACTGAGTATATGGGGGGGAGAGGGTGGG
>JAGVVM010016108.1:0-15727 GCA_019149425.1 Psidium friedrichsthalianum | reverse complement strand
GATCCCACATTCAACTAGTTTGACCTATTTTCACTTTCCAAGCTTTGAAAAATGACTATTTTGCCCTTTTGGTCAGTTGACCCAAACTTTTCTGAATCATCCCAAAAGCTTTTTTTTTTTTTTCATGAAATTGGTACCGAAATGGTATTAATTGAAAAAATTAATGTAACCAAGTCCCTGAACTCACCGATCTCTGTTCGTAAGAATAAAGTATTCCTCCCAATACTTTATTTAGGTACCTAATCAACCTACCCAAAATGATTAGTGGCAACTCCATTTAAAAATCTTTGCATGTTAAATACTAAACCAAAGTTGCGATTCAGTAGGACGAGGGAGAGTCCGAATTAGCTTAGTTAATTTGATTAACATGATAATCCGTTAACTTGGAATTTCACTGAATTTTCGGTCGCGACACTATAAGCTAGAATGAAATCAAATAGAAGTAAAAATGACAACACTAACCATCAACAGCACCAAAGTCGTCCATTCGCCCATATATTCCCTCTATCAGATTTGACCGCTTGGCGTGCAAAATTGCGTTCAAAACTGATCCTTGACTCTTCTCAGTATCCATAACAAGCTTAAGTTCAGTAACTTTTTCTCTTGCAGCTTGTTCAAGAGGGACCAGTTTTTCTTGTTCTTTAATGCATTTCTACAGGTAATTTAGAAGTTTGAGCAGTAGGCAAAAGCGAACAGAAGAAATGCAATGCAATAATGATACATACTTGCTCCAATCTTCGAGCTTCTCTGCTGGATATCCTCCTAGATATGAGCAATGTTTTCCATTCTTTTTTCAATCTTTCCCTTGATGTGATCCATCTGGTTTTGAGCATCTTCAAAAGCACAAAGACCAACTTCATGCTGTAAGAAGTAGATACATAACTGAGCCCTTCTTCTTGAAGTTACAGGGCTACTATGCCGAGTTTCTTAGAGAGAGTTTGTCTCGTGCTCCTAGGTATTCTCTACCTACCCACCTATGTCAATTTCGGGTACGGGTACCCTTTTGTTGAAGGTCGTTCAAGCTTTTCCTAGGAGTATGGCATAGGTTACTTCAGCACCATAGCACCTAGTACTCGAACATTGGCTTGAGGCGTTTTCTCTACCCCTTCTTATTCTGAAAAGATCGATCAATTCCGATTCTTTTCTTTTTCTATTGATTCTTTTCCAATCTAGATATATGGATCCACGGATCTATGTGTCTATATAGGTCCTCTGTTCATGGATTAACGAGAATGTGCAAAAGCTCTATTTGCCTTTGCCATTCTATGAGTCCCTTCCTTTTAGCGTATTGTATCGCCACTCCCTTTGGCAGCATCCACTAATTCGAAACTTAATTTGAAAGCCATTGATCTGGACATTTTCGGGATGCTCCTAATAACTAACGAATGGCAAGTGCTTTTCTTTGTGTGGATCCTATTTCAATGGGAACTTGATGAGTCAATTCGCCTACACGTCTTGCTTTTACTGCTATGTCGAGAGTTACCCCATGTATTGCTTGACGTAAACGGACAATGGATTTGTTTGTCTTTTGCTGAATCATTTTCATGGCTAGATAGATAATTTAATTCAGCATGAACTACTGCAAGCTCAGAATGAAATTTCTCATCTTCCACTGCTTGTCAATATCATCAGAAGTAAAAAAAAGGCATTTAGGAAAGCTCGTCAGCTTAGAGCATGAAACTCAAAGAGAAATATGACTGTAAGAAGGGATTCTATCTTCATCAAATAAGCACTGCATCTAACAAAATAAGAAATGAAGCAAGTCTGTCGAAGCAATGTCGGGGAGAGTGCTTTTGCTTCTTGACCAATTAGATCATATTATGAATAAATTGCATGAAACCAACTTACTTTTATTGAGATTAAGCTTAACTAGACACTGCTGAGTGTCTCTCTCACATGAATTTGAGCCAACAAAAGTCTTAAGTCATCAAAATTGATACTTAAATCAGTCATCAAATCAGAAAGCTCATAAGCAAGAAGCTACAGGCTTTCCTAATTTCAATTACATTATTTCTTAGACTGATTATCATCCATGAGTAGCATGACGCAGCAAAAGAATTTACAAAGATTCTGACAGCTCAGGATTGGAGATTGAATTAGAACTAATAAAAAATACCTTGAGAGTTCTCTTCGATTTTCTTCAGAACTGATTCTTCATCCGATAAGAGCTTTTCCAGTTTTGGATTGTTGTCCTCGAGTTCTGGAATTGTCTTTGCCAGATACCATACTTATGGATATTTAGTCCACGTCATTGTGCATAGTAGGTCATATCACTACATACTTCTTGTGCTCATTACTAGGTGGTTACATCATGCAACGACACTAGGTTATCTCCTTACTAATCTTACCATTTCTCATTCCTCTTTATGAAATGTTTATTACACGAATTAAAGAATTGACTCACGGAGATTATTATATCAACACTTTATTATTGAAATTTTTTTTTATAGGTAATTAGCATGGCTAGCCCTCCTACAGTTTCCTACGGAGCACCTGGCCGTATAACATGGGAGGTCTGCTCCTTCCCTTTACTAGGGGTGCCTGAGCTGGAGTGTGTTACAGTCATTTTCATGATTTGGGTCAATGGTGGATTAGATGTGAGAGAAAGCCCACATTGTCTGGTAGCCGTTTATAGTTGTTTGGAGGACGATCTTGGACTTTTTGGCTCGTAACCTTTTGACTATGTGACTTGAGGAGTCGGGAGGATCCGTAGCAGATATAAATATATGACGCATGTGCAGCACTGACCGACTGTGACTTTTTGGGGTGATAGGGTTGACTTACGTATAGAATCGTGGGAGCTTTCGGTAGTACTGGTGCTTATGCTGACTTGGGTTTTTGATGTATGGGGTAGAGGTGATAGGTGACTTTTTGAGACCTACCTAATGTTTTTCCCTGGCTGTACCCGAAAGTGATCCAATCCTTGTTGATCGCAATAAATAAAAGTGCTATGTTTTTATTATCTTATTTAAATTTAATCATCAAGCCGATAGTATTCGTGGCAAACCTAAGACGCCACGGCTCTGGCGCGAGAATGCGATCGTGGTCATGATAGATGTGGTATCAGAGCATAGGTTTACCTGGAGTGATAAGGTGCGCTAAAACTTTTGGGTCTAGGGTAACCGTGCATGCGATTGTATTAGATGACGACTTAGGTATCGGTAACATTCATGTTACTTAAGTTTACTTGTTTAAATTTAGTAACAAGTTTACTTGTTACTTATTAGAAGAAATGGTTGCATGCAGAGCGCGAGGATGGCCGATACAAATGTACAATTGTCAGGAACTGGTCCTGTGGACTTGAGGGTCGACAGTATCTTACAAGAATTAACTCATGTGGGAGAATTGCTAGCACAACAAGCACATCAACAGGCTGTAGTGAATGCGGGGACGAACGATCCAAGGGCATAAGAATTAGCAGAGCAGTTTTTGAAGTTGAAACCTTTGAAGTTTATTAGAACTGGAAAGCCTGAGGAGGCAGAACGATGGATTAAGGAAATGGAGAAGATCTTCAGGCTATTGAATTGTAATGACACAGATAAGGTGACCTTAGCAGAATACTAGTTGAATGGAAATGCTATGTACTAGTGGCAGGCAATGAAGGATACAGTATTTCCTAAAGAAGCAGAGATTGTGTGGGAGACTTTTGTTTCTGCTTTTTATGAGAAGCATTTCTCGAGCTGTGCGGGAGATAGGAAATTGACAAAGTTTGTGGAACTGAAACAAGGAGAGATGACGGTGGATGAGTATGAGGCTAAGTTTTCTGAACTACCTAGGTTTGCTCCTCGCCTGGTCGAACATGTTGAGGATGAGGCGAAAAGATTCCTGAATCGTCTGGAACTAGACATACGAAAAACTCTTGGCACCATTTGGACTAATGGCCTATAGGGAGGTGTATAATCATACGCAGTATGTGGAGCAGGAAATGATTGGAGACGAGGTGGAATCAAAGATTGTAGGAGCCCGAGATAGCGAGAGACATGGTAAAAGGCCAATGTAACCAAGCCGAACCCAATTTAATCCTAACAAGAGACGCCTTGGAGGAAATTTCAATAAACCAGGTGGAGTGCAAATTGGAGAAAGGAGGATGAATCCTGGTGAAGCATGTCGTTGGTGTGAAAAGTTTCATGGATCTGCTTTGTGTCCATCACTTAGGAAATGTTACGGGTGTAGCCAGACTAGATACCTGGTGAGGGATTGCCCACGAAACAAGATGCAGACACGGGTAGCTCCTCCTCAACAGCCACGTGAAACACTAAGAAATGGAGGACGAGAAGGTTATCAGAGGCCACCGACTCAGGAAAGAGTATGTGCAGTAACTTAGGGGGAAGCTGAGGCTTCCAAGGGCGTTATTACAGGTACCATTTCTATCTGTGGTCATAAAGGCTATGCTTTATTTGATACGGGCGCTACGCATTCCTTTATATCTGCTCGATTTGTGAAGTTGCATGGAATAGAAAGTAGCCAATTAGAATTGCCTTTGATTGTCTCGACGCCAATAAAGGAAAGTGTGCTATCGACCTTAGTTTGCAAGAACTGTGAGATTGAGATTGAAGGGAAGAGACAGGTGATTAATCTAATGGTGTTAGCGATGCATGATTTTGACGTTGTTATTGGCATAAATTGGTTGAATAGACT
Organism: Psidium friedrichsthalianum; assembly: GCA_019149425.1. Lineage (NCBI taxonomy): Eukaryota > Viridiplantae > Streptophyta > Magnoliopsida > Myrtales > Myrtaceae > Psidium > Psidium friedrichsthalianum. The sequence goes on along the minus strand of JAGVVM010016108.1, from coordinate 11,089 downwards.
GAGGGTCACGGTGGATTGTTATGGGAAGTCGATATCATTCAATCCAACAGATGAGTCTAGTTTTGAATTTCGAAGAAATAGAGTAAATGCCTCTAAGATGATTGTTTTTGTTGTCGAGGCTTGTCAATTGTTGATTGATGGATGCCATGGTTATTTGGCGATTGTAAATGATAAAAGGAAACCAAAAGGGAAACTTGAGAAAATCCCAGTTGTTAGGGAATTTTCGGACGTGTTCCCAAAGGAATTGCCAGGATTACCTCCAGATCGAGAAGTAGAGTTTGTGATAGAATTGGCTCCTGGAACAGAGCCTATATCTAAAGCACCTTACCGAATGGCTCCAGTAGAGTTGAAGGGATTAAAGGTGCAATTGCAGGAGTTATTGGACCAAGGATACATTAGGCCGAGTGCATCGCCTTGGGGTGCACCGGTACTATTTGTGAAAAAGAAGAATGGATCCTTGAGGCTATGTATAGACTCTAGACAGTTGAATAAAGTGACAATCAATAATAAGTACCCACTTCTGAGGATCGATGATTAACTAGATCAACTTCGAGGAGCTTCAATATTTTCAAAAAAAATGACCTTCGATCAGGATATCATCAATTAAAAATCCAAAAGGAGGATATCCCTAAGACAGCATTCCGACCAAGGTACGGTCATTATGAGTTCTTGGTAATGCCATGTGGTTCAACCAATGCTCCAGCTGCATCCTGGACTTGATGAACTTAGTGTTTAAACCATTCTTGGATAAATTTGTGATCGTTTTTATTGACGACATACTAGTATACTCTAAGGGCCAGGAAGAGCATGGAGAACACTTGAGGCTAGTCTTATAGATTTTTGAGGGATCATCAGGTTTATGCCAAACATAGTAAGTGTGAATTTTTGGCTGGAACAAGTTGTTTTTCCTGGGTCTTGTAGTCACTAAAGAAGGAGTAATGGTGGATCCGGCTAAGATAGAGGCAGTGCTCAAATGGCTGTTGACACTTGATTTTTAACCAATTTTATTTAAAATTTTTTCTAGAAAATCTATAAAAATTCATAAAAATGAAAATCAACTTTGGAGACCTCAGCCAAACTTAGGAAACCAATTTTGAACAAAAAAATAATTTTCATTATTTTTTGTTTTTTTTCTGCATTTTTATTTTTAAAAAATTCATAAAAAAATCAATAAAAAATGAGAAAATTGAAAAATCAACTTTGGGGACCTCAGCCTAGCCTAGGGAACCAATTTTGAGTAAAAAATAATTTTCCTTATTTTTCGTATTTTTCTGCATTTTTATTAAAAAATTCATAAAAAATCAATAAAAAATGAGAAAATTGAAAAATCAACTTTGGGGACCTCAGCCTAGCCTAGGGAACTAATTTGGAGAAAAAAATAATTTTCCTTATTTTTTGTATTTTTAATATTTTTTCAGAAATTAGGAAAATACTAAAAAATTAATAAAAAAAATAGTATTTGAGGCCAGAAAATTACAAAAAATATTAAATATTTTTTATTTAATTTTCCCTTGATTTTTACTAAATAAATTTTGAAAATTAAGTCTGGAATCTAGGGTTTCTTTGTTAATTTCATTTTTCAGATTATTTAAATAATTCTAGAAATTCCATTTTAGCTTTTTAATTTTCCATTTTTACATTTTTAGAGTCGTGTCATCCTCCTCTATTTTTCAAAATTAAAATCGAGTCCAAAAGCCCTCCGAATTGTCCCAATTTCGCTAAAAAGGACCAAAATGCAATTTTCTGATTTTTCAAATTACTCCCTAAAATCACTAAAAATGCAATTAAAAATTTTCTAGGGACTGAATTGAAAATAGGGCGGCGTCACCCCCTTGATTTTGACCTTCTGAATCCAATGGTGGTAACAATTTTTGCAAAAAAGTCCATTAAGGCTTTGGATTTTGCAAAATAGTCCCTCGGGTCAAATTTGAAAATTGGGTTTTTATGCCAATTCTTAGGAAAATCGGCGTCAAAATTCACTTTTCTAATAGATTTCATATCATAGAATTCAATTTTGGGACTTAATTTGAAAAATTGTAAGGCTAGGGAGGTTAATTTAGAGAAAAAAAGACAATTCGGGTCAGTCGGGTCGGACTAGATCCGACCCGACCCGATCCAAATTGTCATCGTCTTCCCCAAGTATGGACTTGTACAGAGAGAAGGGGGGGTGAAATTTGAATGGATTTCGAGCGATTCTCGCGCGAAGAGATTGGGAAATCTGGGCATGATCTGAGAGTTGGTTTGGCGAGGATCAAAGGAGGGATTCGGGGGATTTTTCGTTGGAGGTTTTGTTAGGAGAATTTTGGAGTATAAAGAGAGGGGGGAGGTGCTCTGTTCCGGGAGTTTTTTTAGCCAAAAGCTTTAACAGGTGAGTAGAGAGGAAAAGAGTAAAATCGAGCTTCGCCGTGGCCATTACCAGTTTCCTGACAGTTCAAGGAACAAAAGGAGCCGTTTCGCGCGAAGTTCCATAAAAAAAACAAGGTAATTGCCATTGAAATTCTCAAGCTCGGGCTTCCATGGCAGATTTGGGTTTAGATGTTCGCTCTCCATGATTTTTGTCTGGAATTACTCCTCATACCTTCCTGACTTCGTTTCCCCCCTCTCTTTTCGTTCCCGTTGCATAAATCGCTATATTGGCCTTCAAACCCTTCTCGGTCGTCTCGAGCTTCCGAGCTCACCTCGCGTGAAACTGGGCTTTATGGACAACCAGGTAAGCATTCTGGAACCCTTATGAAGACGATTGATCTGATTCTATGATTGATTGGCCATGGAAACGGCATGGGAAGTCTTCGCTGGAAGTTCATTCCGGTCGATACTGGTTTAGGTAGTTTTAGGCAAGTTTCGAGCCTAAAATTGGGATACGTTAGCAATGTGTTGATCAAAAAACGATTAGGGTTTAGAATCGAAGAAAACCCTTTAGTTTAGGGCTAGTTTTGACGCCGCCGATGAAGCTCCGTTTGCGTCGCCGGAAAACGGGTTTGCTCCGGTCGTCTTCAACCTTGGTGAAGACGACCGGTCAAAGATGACGTGGCACTGACGTGGCTGACCACGTCGGATGCCACGTCATTCGGCCATTAAAATCAAGTGAATAAAATAATGAGTCTTGATCCAATGGCCAGGAGTAATACACATGTCAAGATCGTAGAATTTCGGGGGAATATAAAATTTGATTCGGATTTTATAAGCATTTCCAGAAATAATAAAATGGACGGCCGAGATCTGATCTGAAATCTGATCTCGGCCGTGAGTCTAGTGCAAGGGATGAGTGGTCCGCATGGGGGCACGTGGCAAATCTTGGTCCATCAGATCAGAAATAGGTGAGAAATAAAGAAAAATAGAATGAAATTTGAAAATTCAAAATAAGTACCTAAACTAAGTTATTTTTGCATCAGGTCAGAGTAGTGGGCCTTGGGCCAAGCTTAGGTAATGGGCCGGGTCAATACGGCCCGGTCCGTATAACAAAATAAAAAAAAATTCAAAAAATCAAACAAAAATTAGAAAACTTAAAAAAAATCAATAAAAATTAAAAAAAAAGGGAAATCTGTAGAAGTCGATACGGCGCCGTTTTGGTCTAGGAGGTCCGGGTTTTCAAGTCAAACGGGTCGGGTTGACCCGACCCGGCCCAAAGAATTAAAATAAATTAAAATAAATAAAATGATAGAAAATTCAGCAAAAATCAATAAAAATTAACCAAAAAAAAATAAAAAATAGAAAATCAAAAACTACGCCGTTTCGGTCTGGGAATAAAAAATATTTTAAAACAATAATAATCAGAAATCATAAAACAAAACTTTAAATGTAAAATAAAGTAAAATAACATAAAAAAAAATGTAGAGAAAATCATAAAAAAAATCTTAGGAAAGTTAAAAAAAAATAGGAAATATTAATAAAATAAATAGAAATTCCATAAAAAATCATAAATTTCTAGAAAATGCATAAAAAATAATGAAATAATTTTAGGAATAATAAATAAAATAATAAATAAATAATAAATAATAAATAATTAAAAAAAAAAATAAATAACAAAAATTATAAAAATAAAATAATAAAAATCCAAAAAAAATCAAAAACTCCAAAAAAATATAGGAAAAAATCCCTAAAAATCATGAAAAAATTTAAAAAAACTCTAGGAAAAATAATAAAAAAAAAAAAAAAAAAACGTAGAAAAGGTCCAAAAATAGGGAAAATTCAGGAAAATCACAAAAAATTTGAAAAAAAACGTTCGAAAATGGAAAAGTCCTTAGAAAATCATAAAAATCTCAAAAAAAAAAAATTTCAAATTTTAGAAAAATTCAAAATTAAAAATTAAAAATTCCCAAAATTTCTGAAAATTAAGGAAAAATCATATCCAATTAGTTTTACCCATTTTTGACCGCCCGGGCCTTAGGAAATTACCATTTTGCCCCTCTGGCCAACTTGACCCAATTTTTTTCAAAATCACCCCCGAACTTAATTAACATTTCCCCTAGGTCCCTGAGGCTCTTCTAGGTTTGTTTTGATTTGTTTTGGTTTGACTTGATGTGATTCTTTTATTCATTGATTTCGCAATTATTTCTTATGGTTGTGATTGATAGGTTAGCTTTCCCATCTACATGAACCCCTTAGATCCTTAGAACCTATCCTAGCCAATCTCGCCTGTATGAATTCCTTAGATTAGGAAATCACTCAACTTAGGTACCGAAAGGGCGTCGATAGCAATATCGACGTAAACTAAGTCCCCGAATCTAGAACTCTGATTTTCGTAGGATCGAACGATCTCTCCCAATCGTTCGATAGGGTTTCCAGTCATACCCTCCAATAAATGACTGGTGGCAACTCCGATGGTATGCACACTATTCACATGTCACCCGACCGCACTAAGGTCGACCTCGATTTAGATTTTCCTGACGCGATTTGGTATGGGCCTGGGAGGATCCGAGCTGAGCCCAGACCTTAAGATGGGCCCAGCAATCCATTAACTCCCTCGGGATCCGGAAATCTCGGGAGGGTCGCGACAATGGCCAAGACTAATGACGGTGACAAAGATTCGTAGTTTCTTGGGATTCGTAAGTTACTAACGAAGATTTATAGAAGGATTTTCGAGGATAGCTGGCCTCCTAACTAGATTGACTAGGAAAAATATAAAGGTCGAGTGGAACGAGGATTGTGAAAAGAGTTTTCAGGAACTTAAGAAAAGGTTGACTACAGCGTTTGTTTTGACAATACCGTCAGAATCTGGAGGATTTGTTATTTACTGTGATGCCTCGCATAAGGGTCTTGGATGTATCTTGATGCAGCATGGAAAGGTGGTTGCCTATGCGTCAAGGCAATTGAAGCCGTATGAAATGAATTACCCTGCGCATGATTTGGAGTTAGCAGTGATAGTTTTTGCGCTAAAATTATGGAGGCATTATCTCTATGGTGAGAAATTCGAGCTGTACACCGACCATAAAAGCCTCAAATAATTATTTTCTCAAAAGGAGTTGAATATAAGGCAAAGGAGATGGTTAGAGTTGTTGAAGGATTACAACTGTGACATACTATATCACCTTGGGAAGGTAAACAGGGTAGTAGACGCACAAAGTCAAAAGTCTGCTCAACTTGCAGGTTTGCGAACTCGAGCATGGAGCCTATTGGAGAAAATTTTAGATTCTGAGTTTCAGATTGAATTAGACGAGATGATAGGTATTTTAGCAACGCTCAAGATTGAACCTGAGATGATATAGAGAATCAGAGCTTTGCAACAAAAGGATGAAAGCCTCTTGAAAATTCGAGATGAAGCAGAAAAAGAGAAGCGAGTGGAGTTTGGTATGTCAGAGGATAAATTACTCATTTTCGTGGATGTATATGTGTGCCTGATAATGCTGAATTAAAAGAAGAAATTTCGAACGAGGCACACAGGAGTAAGTATAGTGTCCATCCAGGAGGTACGAAGATGTATAGGAATCTTCGACAAAATTTTTGGTGGAATGGGATGAAGAGAGATGTGTCTCAATATGTGGCCAAATGTCTGACGTGTCAACAAGTTAAGGTAGAGCACCAGAGACTGGCAGTACTATTGAAGCCGTTGGAAATCCCAAAATGGAAATGGGAGTATATCACCATGGATTTTATTCAGGGACTTCTAAGGACATTGAGCGAATATGACTCTATCTGGGTAGTAGTCGATCGCCTGACTAAGTCAGCTCACTTTTTAGTGGTAAGTATATATTATTCAATGGAAAAGTACACTGAGCTATATGTTATGCATACCGTACGACTTCATGGTGTTCCTGTGACCATTATGTCGGATCGAGATTCGAAGTTTACGTCTCATTTTTGGCGTGGATTGCAAGAGGCATTGGGAACCAAGTTACAGTTTAGTACTGCCTTTCATCCTCAGGATGATGGACAAACTGATAGAGTTAATCAAATATTAGAAGATATGCTTCGTGCCTGTGGATCGATTTTAAGGGAAATTGGGATGAAAAATTGCCTCTAGTGGAATTGCTTATAATAACAGTTATCAACAAAGTATTGCATGGCGCCATTCGAAGCATTATATGGAAGACCTGCAGAAAGCCTATATGCTGGTCCAAGGTAGCGAAAAGAAATTGACAGGACCTAAATTAGTCCAGATCACTTCGGACGTAGTAACTATAATCGGTGAGCGACTACAGACGGTGCAGAGCAGGCAGAAAAGTTACGCGGACAATTGGCGGCGACCTTTGCAATTCGAAGTAGGTGAACATGTATTTTTGAAAGTGTCGCCAAGGACAGGAGTATCTAGGTTTGGAATGAAAGGAAAGCTTAAACCGAGGTATGTTGGACCTTTTGAAATCTTGGAAAGAATTGGTGAGGTGGCATATCGACTAGCACTTCCACCGAAGATGTCCAACATCCATGATGTTTTTCATGTGTCAATGTTAGAAAGTATCAAGCAGACCCATCTCATGTGTTGGATCATGATACTATGGAAGTGGATAAAAGGGTCGTTATGTGAGCACCAGTCAAGATGTTAGATCTAAAGGGACAAATACTACGAACTAGGGTGATTTTGCTAGTGAAAGTGATGTGGCGATACCAGACCAAGAAGAGGCAACATGGGAAAGCGAAGCTATCATGAGTCAGCGATACCCATTTCTGTTTGAATGATATAAAGAGACAGACAATTCGAGGGCGGAATTATTTAAGGAGGGGAGAGTTATAATGCCCACTTTAAATAGTTCTAAATTGTCGAGAAATGGACAAATGGATTAGAAAGCTGATTTGGGTTGCACGAATTGAGGTTCGATTTAAAATAGAGCCATTGAATTAATAAGGTTGAAAAGTGAATGGTAACCAACGAAAGGTAAATGAGGCCTGGCCCGAATTAGAATAAATCGTTATGACCCAACTTCATTTCTCTTTCGTGAACGACGAAAAAAAAAGAAAAAAAATATAGCAATGCAATACGAAGGTTCCGCATAGTTAAGACCTGATATGGCTTGATAGTGGAATGGGCCTCTTGTATCCGTTGGCAATCTTGTGTTCGTGAGAAAACTAGATGGGAAGCCTACTCACATGGGGTGAAGAGATTCAAACCAGGACAAATCCCCATTCTGGAATTCTTCTCCTTCTCAGCCCAATGCAGCGACCAAAAAAAAAAAGAGAAGCACAAACCCATTTCTTCTTCCTCCCTCGATGACGTTTTAAAGCACAGCGCAAATTTTTTTTGGAAGGGCCCACGGTCACTTCAAGTTTTCACCCGTTTTAAAGATTTTTTTTTTTTTTTTATTTGTCGCCAAAGAGCAACACCCAAAGCTGAAAGGGCCCAGTGCCACTTAAAGTTTCCACCGTCTAACAATATAGCTTGATCGTGCAAACCCAGGTGGAGGATAGAGAAGCCTGAGAAACTCTCTTTCTTGGCTTCCTCTAGTGATATACCACGTCAATGACACTTCTTCTCTGTTCTCGGTTCTTTTTTTTTTTTTTTTTTTTTTTTTTTTTTTTTTTTTTTTTTTTTTTTTTTTTTTTTTTTTATGTCATCGTCCAGGAGCTTGGCCACTTGCGTTAACATAAAGATCAGAGTAGATTGACAATCAAGAACACGGTATAGTAGAAAACAAGGTGAGTTAACTTTAACATGCAATAACCAATTTTATTCAGAACTATGCCTAACACACTTCATTCAGAATTGAGAGATGGTGAGCTGATGAGTTCGATGAGACAGCGAGGAACTTCGGTTTGACGAGACTGGAGAGTCCACAGGGAAGGCGTGGTCGTTTGTGAAAAACGAATTAAAGAGGAGGCAAGATAAGATGAACGCTCATGATTAAGCTTTTGAAATGCATAACGGTGCAAGCAGCTTATCTCATTCAACCCTAGCTTTAGCAATGTGTACTAAATCGCGGCAAGAGAATGAGTGAGGGTGGTTTGCTCGTAGAAGTATGCAACAACATAATAGATTTAGTTCGCCAAGGTCTGGAGCTGGTGGAGGATGAGTGTGGATGGTGGGAAACGTGGTGGCTGATAAGTGACATCGCTAGGGTAGAGCAGGATCAAGAGGACACGTAAACAGGAAATTACAATTGTTAGAGTTGAGCGGGGATTGGTGGCAAGTTGGAAGGGATTCCCAAGGCAGTGTCACGTTTTGGGACGTTGACGGGGGGGGCGCAGAGAGAGAGAGAGAGAGAGAGGCGAGCAGAGAGAGAGAGATGAGAGAGAGAGAGAGATAGTTCGGCTAAGGAAAATATGGTAAGTGGGATACTTGTGATGTTATCCTAATGCCTTAGTTGATAATGGTGGGCCAAGTATTTGCAGAAGGAGGAGGATCCACTGAGTGGTCTTTGAGTGGTTTCACCAGTAGCTTGAGACATGATTCGCTATGCCAAAAGGGGTTGTGGAATTCGTAGGTTAGTAGTCAAATTTGAGGGTAACATTGTTGATTGTTTAAGTGTTTACTAATGAAGAATTTATGAATAGGGTTGATGATAGGGACTTGAACTCTCACTAAGTCAAGTGGAAATCCAGAGAGCTGATGTTAACTAACGTATGAGTGTAGAGTCGGTGCAATGGCTTCTATTCTTAATGCGAAATGGCGAATGCATCATCAAGTTATATATTCATGAATCATTCAACTTGAAAGGGCTTGATTTTCTAATGTTACATGGTATCCTAAATACTAATTCGAGCTATATTAAAAAATCAAGCACCTCTACATGCGTGTTTATAGTGGCAATATATAATAATAAAAACAAATTTCGCTTATGTCAGTCAGAACACAAACGAATTTAGTTTTCTATTATTCTATATATGCCACATATAACACGCATGTAGAGGTGCTTGATGTTTTAATATAGCTCGAATTAGTATTTAGGATACCATGTAACATTAGAAAAATCAAAGCACTTTCAAGTTGAATGATTCCATGAATATATAACCTGAGAGCATTCCATTTCGGCATTAAGAATAGAAGCCATTGCACCGAATCTACACTCATACGTATTAGTTAACATCAGCTCTCTGTGATTTCCACTTGACATGTGAGAGTGCAAGTCCCTATCATCAACCCCTATTCATAAATGCTTCATAGTAAACACTTAAACAATCACAAGTTACCCCTCAAATGGGACTACGACCCTTTACGAATTTCACAACACTATCCAGATTTGGCATAGCTAAATCATGCTCAAGCTACTGGTGAAACCAACTCAAAGACCACATCAGTGGATTACATTCCTCCATTCGCACAAATACTTGGCCCACCATTATCAACTAACGGCATTAGGATAACATAACAAGTATCCACTTAGCACATATTTTCTAGCCGAAGTATACTCTCTCTCTACTCTCTCCTCTCTCTCTCTCTCTTCTCTCTCTCTCCCCCCCCCGTCAACGTCCAAAACTTGAACACGTATCCTTGGGAATCCCTTCCAACTGCACAAGCTCAAACTCTAACAATGTAGACTTTCACTTTTTACGTGTCCTCTTGATCCTCGCGCTACCCTAGCGATGTCACTTGATCAGCCACACGTGTTCCAACATCAACACTCATCCTCACAGCTCCAGACCTTGGTAACTAAAATATTATTATGTTTGTTTGCATACTTCTACGAGCAAACCACCCTCACTCATTCGGTGCCGCGATTTAGACACATTGCTAAAGCTAGGGTTGAATTAGAGAAGCTGCTTGCACCGTTATGCATTCAAAAGCTAAATCATGATGTCGTTTCATCCTTATCTGCTCCTCTTTAAATTCGTTTCACAAACGACCACCCTATACCCTGTGCGACCTCTCTCAGTCTCGTAAAAACCGAAGTTCCTCGCTGTCTCATCGAACTCATCAGTCACCATTCTCTCAATTCTGAATGAAAAGTGTTTAGTGCCTAAGTTTCTGAATAAAATGGTTAGTGAATAAGTAAAGAATAACTCACCTTGTTTCTACTCATAAACCGATGTTCTTGAATTGTCAATATACTCGTGATCTTATGTAACGCAACCGTGCGACACGCTCCTGGACGAGGACAGAACCGACAGAAAGAGAATAAGAAGTCGTCATTGAGTGGTTGTGATATCACTGAGAGGTAAGCAAGAAAGAGAGTTTCTAAGGCTCTATATCCTCCCACCTGGGTTGCACGATCAAGCTATTTGGAGCGGTGGAAACTTAAGTGGCACGTGGGCCCTTCTAGCTTTGGCGTGTTGCTCTTTGGCGCAATTCATCGAGGGAGGAAGAAGAATGGGTTGTGCTTCTATTTTTTTTTTTGTCACTGCATTAGGCTCCTTTCCTCCCCCTCCTCAGGAGAAGAATCTAGAATGGGGATGTCAGAGTTAACTCCCTTCACCCCATGTGAGGTGGGCTTCCCATCAGTTTCTCACAAACACAAGATTGCCAAGGATACAAGCAGTGCATTCACTATAGCAATGTCAGGTTTTAATAGTGCCGAAACCTTGTATTGGTATACTATATTTTTTTTTTCTTTTTGGTTTTTTTTCGTCGTTCACGAAAAGAGAAAGGAAGCTTGGTCATGACGATTTTTCCTGATTCGGCTAGGCCTCATTTACCTTTCGGCGTTACCATTCACTTTTCAACCCATTAATAATTCAATGGTCTCTTCCATTTTAAATCGAACCTCAATTCGTGCCCCATCCC
>JAGVVM010016105.1:0-28473 GCA_019149425.1 Psidium friedrichsthalianum | reverse complement strand
TCATTTTTTTTTCAAATACTTAATAAACTAGCAACTTAAAAGAGTTGCATTGAAATCATTGAATAAAGGACAAAAAGAATAATACAACCCGTTACATTGACAACATAATGATAAACTGAATTTGTCAGAATAATATAGAAACGAAACTTTAAAAAAATGGAATATTACGTAATTTTCTCATTCGTCTGGTGACATCTTCGAAAGAATAAAGAAGAACCGTTAGTTACAAATCTCTCCCTCATCTCCATTTCCCTTCGTTTTCTTCACCGACCTCCTCTTCTTCTTCGTCTTCGTCACCGCGATCTTCTTCTTCTGCGTGCCGGTTAAAGGTGAGCTCCTCTCTCTTTCGTCTTTTCTACTCCCGATCCATGTCTCATTTCTAGGTTTCGGATGCCGGGAAGGAGCACCCCGTGCTTGAGCTAGGGCTTTCCACTCGGTTTTCCAACGGGAACATCGCGTTCGCTCGATTCGATCCGATTCGATTAACCTGTTTCTGGTTCATGTTTGGTTGATTGATTGATTTCTGTTCGATTCCAGCTTGTTGTTTGGGCGATCTCCATTCCGATTGTTTCGCGGAGGTACCTGTTCTCGCTCCTCATTTTGAGTATTGCTTTCGAGTTACTGCCGTCGCTCTTATCCGACAGTTCCTCTTTTGTGGATTTCTACTGTCAATTCCAGCTTGTTGATTGGGCAGTGAAGCGCCACCAGTAGCTAGTTATCGCGATGGTTTCGTTTGAAATGAATGACCGCAAAAGTCCGTGAGATCTCTTTCTCCTTTTGCTGTCATTCCGTCTATTTCGCTTCACTGCTACTGAATTTTTCGTTTCTGTTTCTTCTATTCAGCCATTTATATCTGTCTCGTAAGATGATTGTTAAGTTGATTGGCATGAAAAGTGAGGATTGGGACTCTGTTTTTGTAAATCAGATCAAAGATTTAGGGTGTGCGTGCGTGCGTGCAACCTAGTAATATTGACATGATCGCTTCTTAGTTTTTGGTTACTTTTGTATGATAATATCTGCGGAATAGGGTTCTGTTAGGTGAAATTCGTAGTATTGGCGGCTCAACTCCAATTGAAATGGCCGCTCTCCTAGTTTTCTCACTTTTTTGGCAAAAAATAAATGTCAAATGAGGGACTCTCCATTTAAACTGGATCTGTTTTGAGTATTTGTGATGTAGTTATGCTATACGCTGTATTTGTATCTGTAGTGCAATGTGATGCAGCTACTCCATCTAGCCTTGCTTCAGTTTTGACCATAATTATGAAATAAAGGACTAATTTATCTTATTTTCATGGATATGAATGTCTAGTCTATGTAAGCTTATGAATTATGAGTGGGGAGGGATACGGTAGGTTTGTGGTTGATTAAGCAAACAATGATAATCATATATTAGAACCTTTTATGTCTAATCATAGTAAAAGGGAACAAGTGTCATCTGGAAATTCAGTTGATAATGCACTGGGAAATGGTCCCCCCCCCCCCCCAAAAAAAAAAAAAAAAAACCCCACAATGCAGATTCAGCGATACGAGCTTGAGAGTTTAATGATCTTCGTTTTTATTGGAGTGGAAAAGTTTTCTTCTAATTTTTTCGCTTTAACCAATTGTGGCACTTTGGTTGCGTTTAACTGACTGTAGAAAGTAAATATGGCGAGAGAGGGAGGGCGTGCTATGACTCTATGACTGTAACTTACAAGTTACCAGACAAAGTTGCTGTTTTGTACCTAATAGGTGTTACTCTTGAGATGCATTTCTTTTTGCATGAGACTCAAACTTTCTTTTACAGTTAAATATTGTGCCCTTGATCACCAGTGTCATTAAAACTTCATCATTGTAATCAGAAATTGGGCTAGGCTTGACTGGATTTGGCATCTTCTTCTCATTTCTGGGAATCATCTTCTTTTTTGATAAGGGACTGCTTGCCATGGAAATGTGAGTTTCTTTACCTGGTTTCTGTAGTGTGGCATGTCTTTCATCGTGTTGTTGTTGGCCTAGTTTTGATAGGGTTTCCATTTAACTGGCCCTTTTTCCTTCTCAATCAGATTCTGTTCGTATCAGGAGTCTCTTTGACCATAGGACCGAAGTCGACCATGCAATTCTTTATGAAAAGGCAAAACTTCAAGGTCCAAGTCTTCTGCTTCATAGAACCTCTTGGTATATAAAGCCGTCCTCCTTCACTTAATCTTCTGTTTGACATTTTCCATATTTCTTGATGTCCAGGGAACAATCTCATTTGGTGTCGGCTTCTTCTGTGTCATCATAGGATGGCCCATTCTTGGGATGATTGTGGAATCATACGGTTTTATTGTTCTTTTCAGGTCTGTCCTTTCATTTGTTGGCAGTCTCAAATTACCGTCTGTTTAACTTAAATTAAGCTAGCTCTCTGTCTGCAGTGGTTTTTGGCCAACTCTAGCAGTTTTTCTGCAAAGGATACCTATCCTCGGTTGGTTAATTCAGCAGCCATACATTAGATCGGTATGCCTATCTGTTTCCTCAGTTCTTAGTCCCTATGGTCGATTTATTGCAAGCAGCAGTTTTGGTGGTTTTGCTTTTGTTCTTATAAAGATTGGGGCGTGGCCTTTATGGTTCTTTGGTGAATTAGTTGGTGAAAAATGAGCAGAGGATGACATTTATCAGTCCTGAAAGTTTCAACATAGGGCTTGCTAAAAAGTTGGTTGCATGTGGGTGTTTCAAGCTCATACATGCAGTCGTGTTTTTTGTGAAAATGAAAATTTACACGTGTATAACTCCATTTATCATCAGTTGCGTCCTTTGGAAATGCTAGGATTTAATTTTGGACATTGGTGGTAGTCCAGCTTAGTTCATGTTATTCTGGACAGGGTCTGAAAGTTAAAACGTGAAGCAAATATAGCCTGGCATGATGCTATGATAGACTTCTGTTAATCCAGAAATGTAATGATATGACTATTTTCTATATACTATGAAGAAAAATTGATCACAATAATCTCTTTAGAAAGCTCAGTTGAGTGAATGTTGGGTGTCATCATGGTAAATGATGCCTGGCTTTGTGGACTCTCTCGATTTGAACAGCTGCAACCATTTGAATGTTTAGCTCCAATTTGAGAATATAGATTGAGCTATGACATGCAAGCTATGTTGTTAGATTTGATGGAACAATGATACATAAGCTTTACCTTTTACATAAAAAAGGTGATTAGGTAAAGGCACTCAAGAGATGCGATTTACGTAGCATTTAGTATATGAGAAGAATAGAAGATTCCTTGTAACATCCTGCATCAGCAAAGTGGTTTCAATCACCAAATTAGGTTGCTTTCCACTAGTCAGCTTCATGATTTTATGTACTAGTGGAACCCTACCATCATTTTCTTCATGGCTTCTTTTCGTTTGCACCTGGGTGGGAAGGGACAACATACTTTTGAATTCGCATATGGCAGATCTTCTTGATATAATGGAAGACGCCGAAGTTTGGACTTCTAGAAAGTTGATGGCGGAAGGGTAATGATGTTCCTGTTTATCCAGTTGAACTTGGGGGCTAGGTCAATCTATCTATTTAAGGGAAAAGTGCCTTTTGTTTCACTTAATGAGCATTCATAAATTAGCGTTGCGTAATTAAAATCTCTCCAATATGGTTATGTATGAGGGACATATATGACATCCCATTAATATGCTGTTCTGTTTGGTTTTTGCAGTTCTTTGATCGATACCGAGGGAGACGTGTGCCCGTATAGTTCTGAATTTGCAGAACGGGCAATACTTCTGGTTTTTGTGTCTGCTTTAAGCCCACCCATGTAACATATGGATTTGTGGAGACAAATTTTTGCTGCCTCTCTCGTTGGAAATGGGAATTGATAAAAGGTGTCGTGACTCGAGTGATATGAATGAGAAGAGGAAGAAGAACGGTTACGTGATATAGTGGGATCTACAGTTTCTCTTTCCTTCGTTTGGTGGTGATGGTTGACCATCATTGACTGCATCCCTAGGGCTTCTTTTCCTAGATAAAAGTGAATAACAGATTTGTTGCAAAGATGTAATCTGACCTTGCATAGCACCGTCTAAATACCAAAATTTAGATTTGCTCGGTTTTGCCCCCTTCGTTCCAACAGTCAATTTTCATTTCAAGTTGATCTCTCTCTCTCTCTCCCGCCACGATTTGTGTATTCACGGAAGTGAGGTATTTACGGAAGTGAGGTGCTTGGTTTGAACAAGAAAGAATTTCCTCTACTTCTGTGGGCGTGTTTCATCGGTCCACCCGCTTTAGCATATTTAAGTGTCGGGCGCTTTTCCATTTATATGTGGTGTGCTGTGCATACAGATGTATACCCTAGGCTGTTTAACGATGGGTTTTGTTTTTGGCAATGTTCATAACTCATGCTTCATTTGCTGGGAAACTGTGTTGTAATTGAGATATTTGTTCCCTAACAATGGACGTAAGAGACTCAATTGAAGCCCGGGAAGCAGTAGTATATACCGCGAGACTAGCATTATTCGCAGAAAGTCAATACAATACATGAGCTTAAACATATTATTGTTAAGAGTTTTGACTGAAGAGTAAAGCATAGCCAATCCATAGCAGCAGTAGAAAAGCTTCAGTTATCTGACTGGCCAAAATACCTGCCGGAAATTGTGGCCAGAATATTCAGCATTATAACTTCATCATCCAGCTCAGCTTTCTGAGCTCGCAAACTCGCACATTTCCGGAGCAAACTCCGGAGAGATGCACAAGTGTTGGCATCCAATGGGGTGTCCACGGCAGCGCACAGAGAGAAGAGCCACAGACAATCATTTCTTGAAAGAAGGCTCGTGGCCTCCACCGAGTCTATGCGTTTTCTGAGCATGGACAGCCTAGCTACCGAGTCCATCCCAAGTATCATGGACAACGTGGGATCTTCACTTTTTTCACTGCCAAGAGATTCCCGACTAGGATTAAGGACTGCTTCATCAACCTCCTGACCAGTTTGAAAGTGGTCTAAATTTTTCGTAGCATCGCTTTTGGGATGTTGAACAGGGTACTGCTGCACAACCTTCGTCAAAGATTGTAATTTGCCTGAAATTTCAGCACTGGTACTCTCGGACAAAGCCTGTAAAATAAGGTAACCAATCACGAGCAAATTTTTCAGTTAACAAACAACAGAGCGCGGGATGGCAAAATAAGTGGTCACCGATCAGCATGCACAACATTTCGACCGACACTTGACCAGGAGCAGAAACTACCATATTAAGAAATCAAGCTAGCACAGAAATCAGCACCCCACATATATACATAGATATAAAGAGCATACCCTCCTCAACATTGAAAAATCCTCAAGAAAAGCGTCCTCCCATTGTTTCAGTGGCATTAGATGCTCTGGACACTTGGTAATCTCAGGTATTACAGGCATGTAAGTGCTCTGTTCTTTGTGGAGTTCACTCTGATCAAGCCTAGCTACCTTCACATTCGGAATCTGTGCGGCTTCCCACCTAAGACAAGACAATGCATACATGATCAATAATTCTTCTTTCAAGTTATCAGCAGTGAAAACCATTTGAAGGATAGACAGCATCAGAAAGCAAATAGAACAGGAAGCTGCCACTATGAGTCGTGTTCAGCAGGAGAGTGAGAGGTTGTAAGATAGTCATTGTTATCTGTACATCCATGCCATGCTAGACTAACGTGCGGGGACTATTGGCCCGAGCTGCCATCAAACTGCCTTCAAAAGTTGCCCACATCAGCTTCGCACAAAGCCTGATTATCAATGGAAGTAAGCCTTCTCACCTTGAAGTAGTCATTGTGTCTTGTCTTTTAAATGCAGCATGCACATTTATGGGCCGTATGAGCCAACAGGTTTCAACCACACAGTGGTCATATCAGGCCATTTCTTTGCTCTGACCCTAATTCTTGGCAATGCTAGAAGAATAATCTGGTGAGAACCTATACGTTGGAACTATCACGTTTGTATGGTACCCTTATGATAGTATTCATAAGGGACAGCTAGCCAAGGCACTTTGCTTTTCTTTTCTTTCTTCACTTCTTTCTATATCACTACATAGTAGCTACTGATAGGGGGAAAAAAAGAAAAAGAAAGGGCCATCACGGAACTATGGTAACACTCAAAGAAAGTAGATGGTCAGCAATAGGTTTCTTCCTCCCGACATAAATTTTACTGCTAAACCTTAAAGCTGGAAATTTAAGCGCCAGAAAAGCACGAAGTGGTGCGTACAACCAAGCTGTCCCATGACTTGTTAAAGAGGTCCCTAAAAAAGTGATTGTGTGGTTGTACAACATGCCGCATACTCAAGATATATACTTTCTGCGCTAAGTCTAAAGGAGCTCGTTTCATGTTTGCCTTATGCATCATAATGAGATGAAATACAGGTGGGCATTTTCTTAGTCGGTGAAGTGAAAGAAGAAAGGAAAGGAACTGCACTTTCATTCCTCATGAAAAGGAAGTATCCACTCTGCAAAATGATTAAATGAATCCTATCACCCATCAATTAGTTATTATCAGCCCGAACAATGACCATCATAAGCATGCTCTCAGTTAAATTGATTCCTCAACCTCATTAGTAAAATCTAAAATGTGCTGTGAACAGAGAAAACCTGATGCATTACAGATGTTTGAAGTAAGAGGAGCATTATGCAACAAAGTATATCTGCCTCTCCAGTCCAGAGACACAGCACAACCATATCTCTTGCTCTCCAATAACGAGCATATATTTAAAAAAAAAAAACTAGCACATATTATTCAAATGAATAATACAAGAGTCATGATAGGAGAGACATGGTTTAGAAGGATCAATTTAAGGCGAGTGTGAAGGCAAAAATCTGACAAAATTTCAGTGTTGTAAGCTCTCTTCGGTGAGTCCTCAAGTATCAATCAAGCATCACAACGGTCATGATATCTGGTTTCAAACTGTAAACCAGATACATCATTCCAATTTTGCCCACTCTTAACTTTAGGATCACTCTCGATGATCCAATCGACCCCCCTACATCCTGGTAAAATGGTCAGCTGGTTTTAGACAAATTATCACATATTCCTTTACTTTCAATGTGGAAGGTAGATAGGTTAAAAATTACTATACCGTCTTGACTGGATTCAGGCTTTTGGAATCATAGGAAAAAAAAATAAAAATAAAAAGACAATACCATTACTTTAATTGACTAAATTCACATTGATTAAAAGCTGCTAAAAGAGCCACTGAATTTCCATAATGAACGTAGAAGATAGTTTAAAGGTACTGCACGCCAAACTAACAAACTCACTAATCCCCTTTTTGTTGCTTTCCCGATGAGCGAAACACCACTCCTTCCCATACCAGATATCTTAGCATACAATTATCCAGTAAAAATGTCTCACTCTCGCAATCTGCGCACAATTGTAAAATATAAACCCAGGTGCACAACAACACTCAACATGGGAGTCCATTAAGTATATTTTCATATCATTGCACTTCATTGCTACCATATCGTCCTAAATTTCATGACATCGATCTTCTTCAAGGTCACCACCTATGCACGCAATCTTCATGGGCTCTCTAACTGTGAGCATGTTAGCACTTCTACTAACCCCATCTACTCACTGAGCATCTACAAACCACTGTCTCATATCTCTAGAACTTACTGATATTGTCTCTCTAACTTATCCAGTCTTCAAGCAACACCTGCCTCTCAGTTCTGATATTTGTAAGAAAATTTATGTCTTAAGTTGCAATTTTGCTCCCCCCCCCCCAAAAAAAAAAAAAGAAATGGAAAAATACTTGTCCACGATAGTACATGAAGCCTTCGCTCTCAACCATACTAATATTTATGTCATCACTCTCCTCACATAACTAAATAGTACTGAAAATTGCAACAGAGAGGGCGTGGGAGGAAAATTAGCAAACATTGTTGAGAGAACTGTACTTATTCAATGTCTAAGTTGGTTAAAAAACATGTACCTGACTCGCCTAAGAAACTCTAACCCATCTTCTGGAGGCCCAGCATCAAAGTTGGGTTCTCCCTCAACCAAAAAGGCTGGTCTTTGGATGCTAGCAAAGTATTCATCACTGTCATCACTATCTTCCTCGCCCCCTTTTTCAATAATATCAACATCTTCATAACTAATATTTTGGCCACAAGCAGGATCTGAATTCATATAGTTTGCTTCACTGTCCTCTGTGTTCTCTAGTACACTATCAACCTGTTCTTTACACCCTTCACCTGAAAGTAATGACAAAATCCAAGTTTTCTTAAAAGAAATTGCTTTGCATCAAGAGGAATATAAACATAGAACAAGGGATATATCCAAATTCAAGCTGTGTAGAATAAGAGAAACAACATCCCCACATGTCATTGAGAAAGGTAACAATGTGAATCCATACATTGTCGCAAAAACCAGTTCTATTTACAAATGAATTGCTTGTGGTGATTTCTTTACATTTCCACCACATTTTGGATGAACAAAGATGTCTGCCTATACACCCAGGGTAGCAGACAGTAGCTTTGAATGTACAACAGAGAAGCAATCAAGAGACATATGACCAATTTGTTGCATATAGGGTCTTTAGTGTGGGAACAAAGTAATTCATGTGATTCCCTCTTGCACTTCCAGCAATTGCACCTGTTCAGAACAGAAATTTGAACCATCAAATTGACACATCAGGCAGGTGACTATGTAAATGATTGTCTTAAGAAAGGAAATATAAAGTGATTTTTGAGTTTTAATATTATCAAAACAAACAGCGGAAAGTATTAATTCAAACAGAGTGGAAAAACAATAACTTGGGATACCAAAGAGCTTCTTCTGCTGATTATGAGAAGAAAAAGATAACCATACAAAAAGGAGCCAGAGAACAGGGAAGTAATCAGGCTTAATCTGATCACCCTCAATAGTAGACCTTTACTGGATATAAAAAAGAATAATTACTGAGGGTGTATCATCAAGGAAACATCAACTTCATAGGTGTCATCAATGCAACCGCCGATGGTGTCATTAATTTTAGCAAATTCACTCAGTCTCCACAAAAGAAAATCAAAATGAAATGAAACCAGAATTTGATAAGGATGAAAAGGGAGGAAAAAGAAGATCGCGATAAAAAACATCAGTCTGCCTTGTCATTGGCAGACTAAAGCAACCATGAAAAAATTGAGTTGTCAAAATAATATCTACTGCATACTCAAAGGCCCATCCCTGTAAAACAGCCTGATCAGAAAAAGTTCATTCGGTTGCATCTCTCAAATTTAAGAAACACAATCGGACTAAACCCTGAGGTTCTGAATTGATGCACATCAAAAGGATATTTTCCCTGAGTTTTTCATCTGCTTCATGTAAATAATAGTTAAAAGGTCCTTGAACACCACAAAAAGCAAGATCATACAACACTGTCTCTAGAGGAACAACAATCTAGAGTTTTCTTCTAGTGAGAAAAAAAAAATTAAGCATCTTATCATAGTATAATATTCTCAACCCAAAAGCACATTTCTTGCAATTTCAACCCAATGAAACAGCTGAAGGAGATTAGCAGAGGACAAGATGCAGAATGCACACTCGAAACAGAGCCAGAGATAACGCTTTGCAAAAATGAATTGTTTCTATATGCAAATTCCAATGTTTTTTTGGTAAAGTGCAAATTCCAATGTTCAAGATGCTGTAAACCAACTTAAGCAAAGACGACCTTCATCAATTCAATTTCAAGCTTCTCTTTTAATTTAAAAGAAGTATTATTATAGTGCAGCCAAAGAACACTGGTCAAGTTACTAAAGTAATGATACTCACCAAGAATACCAGGATCCTGTGCCCTCCCAAGGGACTGACGCTGGCAATGATAGCTCAAAGTAGACTGTGCCCGATGCTTAGAGCTTGCAAGGTTTGCATACTCTCTTGCCACAGGGCCTAGGCCATTATAAATCTCTCTCCAAAACTTTCGTTGTTCTGAAATATTAAAAACCTCAGGGCCTCCATTTCTTCCCTTGAGTACCTTCTTCTGGTTCCGTCTCCCTCTGTTCGACAAGCATCTACAGGTTCATCAAAATGCACTAAATTGTCTCGCTTTGCACCTTTCCCCTTCCTCCGAGGACCTTTAGTCTTCTTTCCATCTGCCACTTCTTTGGCATTTTTACTAGCATTTCCTTCAGAGCATCTTGTAGAACTTGCCACCATTCCCATCTCCTTGTCACCCCCATTTCCAATTCCAGGGAACGAGATGGGTTCAATCAATGCAGTATCATCGATGACTTGAATCTTCAAAGAACGCCTAAGACAACCATCGATACCGTTCTTGCCTTCCATGTTGTCACAAGTATACACGAACTCCCCAGAAATTTTGTTTCCATCAGTCGCAACCCCTAGCACATCAATAGCGGGGGGTTCATTAGCGACAAACTCTGACTGGGCTGCCTCTCTGAAGATTGACCCACCTTCAAGATCATTCAACAACTGCTGCTTTTTAATCTCCAACAGATCCGCAGATCCTTTCCCTTTACCAAGAAACTCCCCATCTCCATTCAGATCCAAAGAAGATGGGTTATCCATACCTTCGCAAAAAGAGCCCCTCTTGGCTTCCTCCGCGGAGTTCTCCTCAACGACTTCCTGGAAACAGACAGACCCGCGCACGCTCGGAGAACTCGACGCGCCCATCGCGTTCGCAACACCCGTACAAACTTCTGCGGACAACGTGTCCAACGAACAGTCGCACGATTCTTGCACTTGGCACGAACTTGCGATCGCAGCCTCGACACCGGAGGCAGAGGCCGGTTGTCCATCGCACCCTCGTTCATCAGGTGAAGCAGAACCCAAGGTGCCATGGCGTTCTTCGATGGAAGAAGGAAGACGTCGGGTGAGTTCAGTGGATGGAGAAAGCGAAGGGATGGGAGGTGAATCGATGGAGTCGGCCATGTCGAGATCGAGAGAGAGAGAGGGCGGGGGTTAAGGCAGGGGTTTAGGAGCTTCTCAACAGGCGCGGTTTGGACTTTGAAGGGGCGGAGTCATTGTTATATAACTGGGATAATGAAACTTTGATTTAATCTCTGAATTTTTAATTTTATTAATATGATTATAATTTTTAAATTTTTAATTTGATCAATATTATTTCTAAATTTTTAAAACATATTCAACTTAATCTTTAGGATTAAGTTGAACATGTTTCAAAAAAAAGGGGACTAAGTTGAACATGTTCCAAAAATTTAAGGATCATATTGATTAAATTAAAAAAATTTAGGGATCACATTACATATTGGATTAAAGTTTATGATCATATTGATCAAGTTAAAAGTTCAAAAATTACATTACACGTTGAGTTAAAGTTTAGAGATCATTTGTGTCATTTTCTTATATAATTTGTTGGAGGTATAGAATAAATGTTATTATTTTAAGAGTTTACAAAGGAGATATCTAAGGTCTCCTCAATGCCACTGTTCATAAATTTAAAAAATTTGGGATAAGTGGACTAAATTTCTAAAATTAATGCTAAAATTCTCAAAATGGTGACTTGGCAATTTTAAATTTACTTCTTTAACCGAAAAGAAAATGGTAGGGCCTAGCGAGGGTGGCCAATCCTCGCCAGCACGAGGGGAGGCCTCATCAGCCTAAGGCAAAGGGTGACAAGGCTCACATAGATCTAGGTGGGGGCACCCATATTTGGGTGATGTTGGGCCCAGCAATGGTCGCCGACCATTACCTAGGGTGGCCCCTCCCACAATGGACGGGGCCACGATGAAAGTGTTCCATTCGTGAGGCCCTGCCATTTCTTTTTTTTTTTAAATCTAGATTTTTTAAAATAAACTTTTCAATTTTGTTAGCTTTTTAATCTAATTTAAATAACATTTGGAAAAGAAAATAATAAAAAATGTCATGTTCGCATGGCATTTTTCATTGGACAAGTTGACGGTGTTCAAAAGGACTTGATTGCACAATTTGATGAGTTTGGGATTTGATACCATTTTTTTTTGAAAAATTTTAGATTTAATTGCATTTGTTGACAAGTTCAAGAATTTCTAGCACACTCATCCCCTTGAAAATCTCAAGCTATATAAAACTGAAGAGAACTTCACTACCACTAAGCCTTGGATCTACGTGTTGTTTAACTCTCGTCTTGGCTCAATCTTGCAGTTGCCTGCCTAAGTCATAGAGAATTCTTGCGACAAATTTAGTGAATTGCTCGCCAATGGCGCTGATATAGAGAAAACCAAATGCTCACCCACGTAACAAGACTCTGCTGTCCACGAGGCATGGTATGATCAACAGCAATTTTCATGCAAATATTCCAATCCCCTTTGCTGCATCAATAGCAAATTTTCACTGTTTGTTCATGTGATTTGTATCGGGAATATCTTTTATCAAAACTCGCTCTTCAATTTTTATTAATACAAGTCTTGTGACTTTGTCTGATGGAGAATTTGAATGAGAAGATGCTTCGAAAGTTGAACAATCTACGATTACGATACTCCTACTTGCTGTAAGTGAGAATAAATTGCTGAAATCTGAAAGTACAAGGAATGAAAAGTGCAGGAAAGCTAAACTGCAAGCAGCAATGAAAATTTGAAAGAAACAAAGCATTTTTTTTCTTTGATGTGCCCCCCTCTTTTCCTTTTTTCTTGATACTTATTCGACTTGCATTCTCAACCGCTTGAGTAGTTATTCTTTAATTTCAAACCTTTGAATTTTAGCGCTGGCTGATCATCTCTTCTCAACCCATGATCCTCACACCATTTCCGTGGAAATCGAAATATTCTCTAATCCCACTTGTAACCGCATGGTTAACTGAACCTCTTTGAATAACATCCCTTAATTGCCATAAACCTGTTTGTTCCCATGATTTTTGCTCTAGATTCCCCAAATTTCGAGATACAATACCCACGTCACATACTTGAGACTTATCGAATTTGCGCGCGTCGTGTCTTTCCTTCGATATCTTTTTGTATTTTCTTTTAAACTTCCGAATATAAAAATACATTGTGTCATTCAGTATGTTGTTTTTCTTCTTACTGCATTTCAGGATCTATTAGTGATGTCTTTCCACCCGATATATCGTTTTCAAAATACCGAATCATTAAGAGACAACTTTTCGGTATCAACACTGCTGCATCCAATCTAGTATTTTCTTCTTACTGCATTTCGGACTCCTTGAACACCTTTTCTTCCTAGAAGCACTGATCATCCTGTTAATTAGAATACATTTAGTTTTTTCTACAGCATAAAACAAATAGAGAGCATTAAGCAACGACATGCAAGTAGGCTTACTATGAAGTAGTGATCCCACGGTTGCAGGTTCTTCAAATCAAGATGCCTATACGGTGACTGTAACTACTCAAAAATCAATTTTCTTTTTGGACTTTTTCCATCAACTTTAAGAGGAGCTACTCTTTCATAATCATCAACTAGGGGTAATTTGTTAAAAAAAAATATGTTGAGAAACATACCATGTACGTGGTTCCTTGGGATTTTCAGTACCCCATCATTGTTTGTAGAATAAGATTCTTCGACTTGACAAGTACAACAAAGCCACCACTGCATTTTTCTTACTAGAACTCTTCTTCAAGAGAAGGTTATCTTGAGAACTCAAGATACCTTCTCTTGAAGAAGAGTTCTAGTAAGAAAAATGCAGTGGTGGCTTTGTTTGTACTTGTCAAGTCGAAGAATCTTATTCTACAAACAATGATGGGGTACTGAAAATCCCAAGGAACCACGTACATGGTATGTTTCTCAACATATTTTTTTTTAACAAATTACCCCTAGTTGATGATTATGAAAGAGTAGCTCCTCTTAAAGTTGATGGAAAAAGTCCAAAAAGAAAATTGATTTTTGAGTAGTTACAGTCACCGTATAGGCATCTTGATTTGAAGAACCTGCAACCGTGGGATCACTACTTCATAGTAAGCCTACTTGCATGTCGTTGCTTAATGCTCTCTATTTGTTTTATGCTGTAGAAAAACTAAATGTATTCTAATTAACAGGATATCAGTGCTTCTAGGAAGAAAAGGTGTTCAAGGAGTCCGAAATGCAGTAAGAAGAAAATACTAGATTGGATGCAGCAGTGTTGATACCGAAAAGTTGTCTCTTAATGATTCGGTATTTTGAAAACGATATATCGGGTGGAAAGACATCACTAATAGATCCTGAAATGCAGTAAGAAGAAAACAACATACTGAATGACACAATGGTATTTTTATATTCGGGAAGTTTAAAAGAAAATACAAAAAGATATCGAAGGAAAGACACGACGCGCGCAAATTCGATAAGTCTCAAGTATGTGACGTGGGTATTGTATCTCGAATTTGGGGAATCTAGAGCAAAAATCATGGGAACAAACAGGTTTATGGCAATTAAGGGATGTTATTCAAAGAGGTCAGTTAACCATGCGGTTACAAGTGGGATTAGAGAATATTTCGATTTCCACGGAAATGGTGTGAGGATCATGGGTTGAGAAGAGATGATCAGCAGCGCTAAATTCAAAGGTTTGAAATTAAAGAATAACTACTCAAGCGGTTGAGAATGCAAGTCGAATAAGTATCAAGAAAAAAGGAAAAGAGGGGGGCACATCAAGAAAAAAATGCTTTGTTTCTTTCAAATTTTCATTGCTGCTTGCAGTTTAGCTTTCCTGCACTTTTCATTCCTTGTACTTTCAGATTTCAGCAATTTATTTCTCACTTACAGCAAGTAGGAGTATCGTAATCGTAGATTGTTCAACTTTCGAAGCATCTTCTCATTCAAATTCTCCATCAGAACAAAGTCACAAGACTTGTATTAATAAAATTGAAGAGCGAGTTTTGATAAAAGATATTCCCGATACAAATCACATGAACAAACAGTGAAAATTTGCTATTGATGCAGCAAAGGGGATTGGAATATTTGCATGAAAATTGCTGTTGATCATACCATGCCTCGTGGACAGCAGAGTCTTGTTACGTGGGTGAGCATTTGGTTTTCTCTTATATCAGCGCCATTGGCGAGCAATTCCACTAAATTTGTCGCAAGAATTCTCTATGACTTAGGCAGGCAACTGCAAGATTGAGCCAAGACGAGAGTTAAACAACACGTAGATCCAAGGCTTAGTGGTAGTGAAGTTCTCTTCAGTTTTATATAGCTTGAGATTTTCAAGGGGATGAGTGTGCTAGAAATTCTTGAACTTGTCACAAAATGCAATTAAATCCTAAAATTTTTCAAAAAAATGGTATCAAATCCCAAACTCATCAAATTTGTGCAATCAAGTCCTTTTGAAAAACCGTCAACTTGTCCAATGAAAAATGCCATGCGAACATGACATTTTTTTATATTTTCTTTTCCAAATGTTTTTTAAATTAGATTAAAAAGCTAACAAAAATTGAAAATTTATTTTAAAAAATCTAGATTAAAAAAAAAAAAAATGGCAGGGCCTCACGAATGGAACACTTTCATCGTGGCCGCCGTCCATTGTGGGAGGGGCCAACCCTAGGTAATGGTCGGCGACCATTGCTGGGCCCAACATCACCCAAATATGGGTGCCCCCACCCTAGATCTATGTGAGCCTTGTCACCCTTTGCCTTAGGCTGATGAGGCCTCCCCTCGTGCTGGCGAGGATTGGCCACCCTCGCTAGGCCCTACCATTTTCTTTTCGTTAAAGAAGTAAATTTAAAATTGCCAAGTCACCATTTTGAGAATTTTAGCATTAAATTTTAGAAATTTTAGTCCACTTATCCCAAATTTTTAAATTATGAACAGTGGCATTTGAGGAGACCTTAGATATCTCCTTTGTAAACTCTTAAAATAATAACATTTATTCTATACCTCCAACAATTATATACAGAAAATGACACAAATGATCTCTAACTTTAACTCAACGTGTAATGTAATTTTTGAACTTTTAACTTGATCAATATGATCATAAACTTTAATCCAATATGTAATGTGATCCTAAATTTTTAATTTAATCAATATGATCCTTAAATTTTTGGAACATGTTCAACTTAGTCCCCTTTTTTTGAAACATGTTCAACTTAATCCTAAAGATTAAGTTGAATATGTTTTAAAAATTTAGAAATAATATTGATCAAATTAAAAATTTAAAAATTATAATCATATTAATAAAATTAAAAATTCAGAGATTAAATCAAAGTTTCATTATCCCAGTTATATAACAATGACTCCGCCCCTTCAAAGTCCAAACCGCGCCTGTTGAGAAGCTCCTAAACCCCTGCCTTAACCCCCGCCCTCTCTCTCTCTCGATCTCGACATGGCCGACTCCATCGATTCACCTCCCATCCCTTCGCTTTCTCCATCCACTGAACTCACCCGACGTCTTCCTTCTTCCATCGAAGAACGCCATGGCACCTTGGGTTCTGCTTCACCTGATGAACGAGGGTGCGATGGACAACCGGCCTCTGCCTCCGTGTCGAGGCTGCGATCGCAAGTTCGTGCCAAGTGCAAGAATCGTGCGACTGTTCGTTGGACACGTTGTCCGCAGAAGTTTGTACGGGTGTTGCGAACGCGATGGGCGCGTCGAGTTCTCCGAGCGTGCGCGGGTCTGTCTGTTTCCAGGAAGTCGTTGAGGAGAACTCCGCGGAGGAAGCCAAGAGGGGCTCTTTTTGCGAAGGTATGGATAACCCATCTTCTTTGGATCTGAATGGAGATGGGGAGTTTCTTGGTAAAGGAAAGGATCTGCGGATCTGTTGGAGATTAAAAAGCAGCAGTTTGTTGAATGATCTTGAAGGTGGGTCAATCTTCAGAGAGGCAGCCCAGTCAGAGTTTGTCGCTAATGAACCCCCCGCTATTGATGTGCTAGGGGTTGCGACTGATGGAAACAAAATTTCTGGGGAGTTCGTGTATACTTGTGACAACATGGAAGGCAAGAACGGTATCGATGGTTGTCTTAGGCGTTCTTTGAAGATTCAAGTCATCGATGATACTGCATTGATTGAACCATCTCGTTCCCTGGAATTGGAAATGGGGGTGACAAGGAGATGGGAATGGTGGCAAGTTCTACAAGATGCTCTGAAGGAAATGCTAGTAAAAATGCCAAAGAAGTGGCAGATGGAAAGAAGACTAAAGGTCCTCGGAGGAAGGGGAAAGGTGCAAAGCGAGACAATTTAGTGCATTTTGATGAACCTGTAGATGCTTGTCGAACAGAGGGAGACGGAACCAGAAGAAGGTACTCAAGGGAAGAAATGGAGGCCCTGAGGTTTTTTAATATTTCAGAACAACGAAAGTTTTGGAGAGAGATTTATAATGGCCTAGGCCCTGTGGCAAGAGAGTATGCAAACCTTGCAAGCTCTAAGCATCGGGCACAGTCTACTTTGAGCTATCATTGCCAGCGTCAGTCCCTTGGGAGGCACAGGATCCTGGTATTCTTGTGAGTATCATTACTTTAGTAACTTGACCAGTGTTCTTTGGCTGCACTATAATAATACTTCTTTTAAATTAAAAGAGAAGCTTGAAATTGAATTGATGAAGGTCGTCTTTGCTTAAGTTGGTTTACAGCATCTTGAACATTGGAATTTGCACTTTAAAAACATTGGAATTTGCATATAGGAAACAATTCATTTTTGCAAAGCGTTATCTCTGGCTCTGTTTCGAGTGTGCATTCTGCATCTTGTCCTCTGCTAATCTCCTTCAGCTGTTTCATTGGGTTGAAATTGCAAGAAATGTGCTTTTGGGTTGAGAATATTATACTATGATAAGATGCTTAATTTTTTTTTTCTCACTAGAAGAAAACTCTAGATTGTTGTTCCTCTAGAGACAGTGTTGTATGATCTTGCTTTTTGTGGTGTTCAAGGACCTTTTAACTATTATTTACATGAAGCAGATGAAAAACTCAGGGAAAATATCCTTTTGATGTGCATCAATTCAGAACCTCAGGGTTTAGTCCGATTGTGTTTCTTAAATTTGAGAGATGCAACCGAATGAACTTTTTCTGATCAGGCTGTTTTACAGGGATGGGCCTTTGAGTATGCAGTAGATATTATTTTGACAACTCAATTTTTTCATGGTTGCTTTAGTCTGCCAATGACAAGGCAGACTGATGTTTTTTATCGCGATCTTCTTTTTCCTCCCTTTTCATCCTTATCAAATTCTGGTTTCATTTCATTTTGATTTTCTTTTGTGGAGACTGAGTGAATTTGCTAAAATTAATGACACCATCGGCGGTTGCATTGATGACACCTATGAAGTTGATGTTTCCTTGATGATACACCCTCAGTAATTATTCTTTTTTATATCCAGTAAAGGTCTACTATTGAGGGTGATCAGATTAAGCCTGATTACTTCCCTGTTCTCTGGCTCCTTTTTGTATGGTTATCTTTTTCTTCTCATAATCAGCAGAAGAAGCTCTTTGGTATCCCAAGTTATTGTTTTTCCACTCTGTTTGAATTAATACTTTCCGCTGTTTGTTTTGATAATATTAAAACTCAAAAATCACTTTATATTTCCTTTCTTAAGACAATCATTTACATAGTCACCTGCCTGATGTGTCAATTTGATGGTTCAAATTTCTGTTCTGAACAGGTGCAATTGCTGGAAGTGCAAGAGGGAATCACATGAATTACTTTGTTCCCACACTAAAGACCCTATATGCAACAAATTGGTCATATGTCTCTTGATTGCTTCTCTGTTGTACATTCAAAGCTACTGTCTGCTACCCTGGGTGTATAGGCAGACATCTTTGTTCATCCAAAATGTGGTGGAAATGTAAAGAAATCACCACAAGCAATTCATTTGTAAATAGAACTGGTTTTTGCGACAATGTATGGATTCACATTGTTACCTTTCTCAATGACATGTGGGGATGTTGTTTCTCTTATTCTACACAGCTTGAATTTGGATATATCCCTTGTTCTATGTTTATATTCCTCTTGATGCAAAGCAATTTCTTTTAAGAAAACTTGGATTTTGTCATTACTTTCAGGTGAAGGGTGTAAAGAACAGGTTGATAGTGTACTAGAGAACACAGAGGACAGTGAAGCAAACTATATGAATTCAGATCCTGCTTGTGGCCAAAATATTAGTTATGAAGATGTTGATATTATTGAAAAAGGGGGCGAGGAAGATAGTGATGACAGTGATGAATACTTTGCTAGCATCCAAAGACCAGCCTTTTTGGTTGAGGGAGAACCCAACTTTGATGCTGGGCCTCCAGAAGATGGGTTAGAGTTTCTTAGGCGAGTCAGGTACATGTTTTTTAACCAACTTAGACATTGAATAAGTACAGTTCTCTCAACAATGTTTGCTAATTTTCCTCCCACGCCCTCTCTGTTGCAATTTTCAGTACTATTTAGTTATGTGAGGAGAGTGATGACATAAATATTAGTATGGTTGAGAGCGAAGGCTTCATGTACTATCGTGGACAAGTATTTTTCCATTTCTTTTTTTTTTTTTGGGGGGGGGGGAGCAAAATTGCAACTTAAGACATAAATTTTCTTACAAATATCAGAACTGAGAGGCAGGTGTTGCTTGAAGACTGGATAAGTTAGAGAGACAATATCAGTAAGTTCTAGAGATATGAGACAGTGGTTTGTAGATGCTCAGTGAGTAGATGGGGTTAGTAGAAGTGCTAACATGCTCACAGTTAGAGAGCCCATGAAGATTGCGTGCATAGGTGGTGACCTTGAAGAAGATCGATGTCATGAAATTTAGGACGATATGGTAGCAATGAAGTGCAATGATATGAAAATATACTTAATGGACTCCCATGTTGAGTGTTGTTGTGCACCTGGGTTTATATTTTACAATTGTGCGCAGATTGCGAGAGTGAGACATTTTTACTGGATAATTGTATGCTAAGATATCTGGTATGGGAAGGAGTGGTGTTTCGCTCATCGGGAAAGCAACAAAAAAGGGGATTAGTGAGTTTGTTAGTTTGGCGTGCAGTACCTTTAAACTATCTTCTACGTTCATTATGGAAATTCAGTGGCTCTTTTAGCAGCTTTTAATCAATGTGAATTTAGTCAATTAAAGTAATGGTATTGTCTTTTTATTTTTATTTTTTTTTCCTATGATTCCAAAAGCCTGAATCCAGTCAAGACGGTATAGTAATTTTTAACCTATCTACCTTCCACATTGAAAGTAAAGGAATATGTGATAATTTGTCTAAAACCAGCTGACCATTTTACCAGGATGTAGGGGGGTCGATTGGATCATCGAGAGTGATCCTAAAGTTAAGAGTGGGCAAAATTGGAATGATGTATCTGGTTTACAGTTTGAAACCAGATATCATGACCGTTGTGATGCTTGATTGATACTTGAGGACTCACCGAAGAGAGCTTACAACACTGAAATTTTGTCAGATTTTTGCCTTCACACTCGCCTTAAATTGATCCTTCTAAACCATGTCTCTCCTATCATGACTCTTGTATTATTCATTTGAATAATATGTGCTAGTTTTTTTTTTTTAAATATATGCTCGTTATTGGAGAGCAAGAGATATGGTTGTGCTGTGTCTCTGGACTGGAGAGGCAGATATACTTTGTTGCATAATGCTCCTCTTACTTCAAACATCTGTAATGCATCAGGTTTTCTCTGTTCACAGCACATTTTAGATTTTACTAATGAGGTTGAGGAATCAATTTAACTGAGAGCATGCTTATGATGGTCATTGTTCGGGCTGATAATAACTAATTGATGGGTGATAGGATTCATTTAATCATTTTGCAGAGTGGATACTTCCTTTTCATGAGGAATGAAAGTGCAGTTCCTTTCCTTTCTTCTTTCACTTCACCGACTAAGAAAATGCCCACCTGTATTTCATCTCATTATGATGCATAAGGCAAACATGAAACGAGCTCCTTTAGACTTAGCGCAGAAAGTATATATCTTGAGTATGCGGCATGTTGTACAACCACACAATCACTTTTTTAGGGACCTCTTTAACAAGTCATGGGACAGCTTGGTTGTACGCACCACTTCGTGCTTTTCTGGCGCTTAAATTTCCAGCTTTAAGGTTTAGCAGTAAAATTTATGTCGGGAGGAAGAAACCTATTGCTGACCATCTACTTTCTTTGAGTGTTACCATAGTTCCGTGATGGCCCTTTCTTTTTCTTTTTTTCCCCCTATCAGTAGCTACTATGTAGTGATATAGAAAGAAGTGAAGAAAGAAAAGAAAAGCAAAGTGCCTTGGCTAGCTGTCCCTTATGAATACTATCATAAGGGTACCATACAAACGTGATAGTTCCAACGTATAGGTTCTCACCAGATTATTCTTCTAGCATTGCCAAGAATTAGGGTCAGAGCAAAGAAATGGCCTGATATGACCACTGTGTGGTTGAAACCTGTTGGCTCATACGGCCCATAAATGTGCATGCTGCATTTAAAAGACAAGACACAATGACTACTTCAAGGTGAGAAGGCTTACTTCCATTGATAATCAGGCTTTGTGCGAAGCTGATGTGGGCAACTTTTGAAGGCAGTTTGATGGCAGCTCGGGCCAATAGTCCCCGCACGTTAGTCTAGCATGGCATGGATGTACAGATAACAATGACTATCTTACAACCTCTCACTCTCCTGCTGAACACGACTCATAGTGGCAGCTTCCTGTTCTATTTGCTTTCTGATGCTGTCTATCCTTCAAATGGTTTTCACTGCTGATAACTTGAAAGAAGAATTATTGATCATGTATGCATTGTCTTGTCTTAGGTGGGAAGCCGCACAGATTCCGAATGTGAAGGTAGCTAGGCTTGATCAGAGTGAACTCCACAAAGAACAGAGCACTTACATGCCTGTAATACCTGAGATTACCAAGTGTCCAGAGCATCTAATGCCACTGAAACAATGGGAGGACGCTTTTCTTGAGGATTTTTCAATGTTGAGGAGGGTATGCTCTTTATATCTATGTATATATGTGGGGTGCTGATTTCTGTGCTAGCTTGATTTCTTAATATGGTAGTTTCTGCTCCTGGTCAAGTGTCGGTCGAAATGTTGTGCATGCTGATCGGTGACCACTTATTTTGCCATCCCGCGCTCTGTTGTTTGTTAACTGAAAAATTTGCTCGTGATTGGTTACCTTATTTTACAGGCTTTGTCCGAGAGTACCAGTGCTGAAATTTCAGGCAAATTACAATCTTTGACGAAGGTTGTGCAGCAGTACCCTGTTCAACATCCCAAAAGCGATGCTACGAAAAATTTAGACCACTTTCAAACTGGTCAGGAGGTTGATGAAGCAGTCCTTAATCCTAGTCGGGAATCTCTTGGCAGTGAAAAAAGTGAAGATCCCACGTTGTCCATGATACTTGGGATGGACTCGGTAGCTAGGCTGTCCATGCTCAGAAAACGCATAGACTCGGTGGAGGCCACGAGCCTTCTTTCAAGAAATGATTGTCTGTGGCTCTTCTCTCTGTGCGCTGCCGTGGACACCCCATTGGATGCCAACACTTGTGCATCTCTCCGGAGTTTGCTCCGGAAATGTGCGAGTTTGCGAGCTCAGAAAGCTGAGCTGGATGATGAAGTTATAATGCTGAATATTCTGGCCACAATTTCCGGCAGGTATTTTGGCCAGTCAGATAACTGAAGCTTTTCTACTGCTGCTATGGATTGGCTATGCTTTACTCTTCAGTCAAAACTCTTAACAATAATATGTTTAAGCTCATGTATTGTATTGACTTTCTGCGAATAATGCTAGTCTCGCGGTATATACTACTGCTTCCCGGGCTTCAATTGAGTCTCTTACGTCCATTGTTAGGGAACAAATATCTCAATTACAACACAGTTTCCCAGCAAATGAAGCATGAGTTATGAACATTGCCAAAAAACAAAAACCCATCGTTAAACAGCCTAGGGTTATACATCTGTATGCACAGCACACCACATATAAATGGAAAAGCGCCCGACACTTAAATATGCTAAAGCGGGTGGACCGATGAAACACGCCCACAGAAGTAAGGAAATTCTTTCTTGTTCAAACCAAGCACCTCACTTCCGTAAATACCTCACTTCCGTGAATACACAAATCGTGGCGGGAGAGAGAGAGAGAATCAACTTGAAATGAAAATTGACTGTTGGAACGAAGGGGGCAAAACCGAGCAAATCTAAATTTTGGTATTTAGACGGTGCTATGCAAGGTCAGATTACATCTTTGCAACAAATCTGTTATTCACTTTTATCTAGGAAAAGAAGCCCTAGGGATGCAGTCAATGATGGTCAACCATCACCACCAAACGAAGGAAAGAGAAACTGTAGATCCCACTATATCACGTAACCGTTTCCTTCTTCCTCTTCTCATTCATATCACTCGAGTCACGACACCTTTTATCAATTCCCATTTCCAACGAGAGAGGCAGCAAAAATTTGTCTCCACAAATCCATATGTTACATGGGTGGGCTTAAAGCAGACACAAAAACCAGAAGTATTGCCCGTTCTGCAAATTCAGAACTATACGGGCACACGTCTCCCTCGGTATCGATCAAAGAACTGCAAAAACAAACAGAACAGCATATTAATGGGATGTCATATATGTCCCTCATACATAACCATATTGGAGAGATTTTAATTACGCAACGCTAATTTATGAATGCTCATTAAGTGAAACAAAAGGCACTTTTCCCTTAAATAGATAGATTGACCTAGCCCCCAAGTTCAACTGGATAAACAGGAACATCATTACCCTTCCGCCATCAACTTTCTAGAAGTCCAAACTTCGGCGTCTTCCATTATATCAAGAAGATCTGCCATATGCGAATTCAAAAGTATGTTGTCCCTTCCCACCCAGGTGCAACGAAAAGAAGCCATGAAGAAAATGATGGTAGGGTTCCACTAGTACATAAAATCATGAAGCTGACTAGTGGAAAGCAACCTAATTTGGTGATTGAAACCACTTTGCTGACGCAGGATGTTACAAGGAATCTTCTATTCTTCTCATATACTAAATGCTACGTAAATCGCATCTCTTGAGTGCCTTTACCTAATCACCTTTTTTATGTAAAAGGTAAAGCTTATGTATCATTGTTCCATCAAATCTAACAACATAGCTTGCATGTCATAGCTCAATCTATATTCTCAAATTGGAGCTAACATTCAAATGGTTGCAGCTGTTCAAATCGAGAGAGTCCACAAAGCCAGGCATCATTTACCATGATGACACCCAACATTCACTCAACTGAGCTTTCTAAGAGATTATTGTGATCAATTTTTCTTCATAGTATATAGAAAATAGTCATATCATTACATTTCTGGATTAACAGAAGTCTATCATAGCATCATGCCAGGCTATATTTGCTTCACGTTTTAACTTTCAGACCCTGTCCAGAATAACATGAACTAAGCTGGACTACCACCAATGTCCAAAATTAAATCCTAGCATTTCCAAAGGACGCAACTGATGATAATGGAGTTATACACGTGTAAATTTTCATTTTCACAAAAAACACGACTGCATGTATGAGCTTGAAACACCCACATGCAACCAACTTTTTAGCAAGCCCTATGTTGAAACTTTCAGGACTGATAAATGTCATCCTCTGCTCATTTTTCACCAACTAATTCACCAAAGAACCATAAAGGCCACGCCCCAATCTTTATAAGAACAAAAGCAAAACCACCAAAACTGCTGCTTGCAATAAATCGACCATAGGACTAAGAACTGAGGAAACAGATAGGCATACCGATCTAATGTATGGCTGCTGAATTAACCAACCGAGGATAGGTATCCTTTGCAGAAAAACTGCTAGAGTTGGCCAAAAACCACTGCAGACAGAGAGCTAGCTTAATTTAAGTTAAACAGACGGTAATTTTGAGACTGCCAACAAATGAAAGGACCAGACCTGAAAAGAACAATAAAACCGTATGATTCCACAATCATCCCAAGAATGGGCCATCCTATGATGACACAGAAGAAGCCGACACCAAATGAGATTGTTCCCTGGACATCAAGAATATGGAAAATGTCAAACAGAAGATTAAGTGAAGGAGGACGGCTTTATATACCAAGAGGTTCTATGAAGCAGAAGACTTGGACCTTGAAGTTTTGCCTTTTCATAAAGAATTGCATGGTCGACTTCGGTCCTATGGTCAAAGAGACTCCTGATACGAACAGAATCTGATTGAGAGGAAAAAGGGCCAGTTAAATGGAAACCCTATCAAAACTAGGCCAACAACAACACGATGAAAGACATGCCACACTACAGAAACCAGGTAAAGAAACTCACATTTCCCATGGCAAGCAGTCCCTTATCAAAAAGAAGATGATTCCCAGAAATGAGAAGAGATGCCAAATCCAGTCAAGCCTAGCCCAATTTCTGATTACAATGATGAAGTTTTAATGACACTGGTGATCAAGGGCACAATATTTAACTGTAAAAGAAAGTTTGAGTCTCATGCAAAAGAAATGCATCTCAAGAGTAACACCTATTAGGTACCAAAACAGCAACTTTGTCTGGTAACTTGTAAGTTACAGTCATAGAGTCATAGCACGCCCTCCCTCTCTCGCCATATTTACTTTCTACAGTCAGTTAAACGCAACCAAAGTGCCACAATTGGTTAAAGCGAAAAAATTAGAAGAAAACTTTTCCACTCCAATAAAAACGAAGATCATTTAAACTCTCAAGCTCGTATCGCTGAATCTGCATTGTGGGGTTTTTTTTTTTTTTTTGGGGGGGGGGGGGACCATTTCCCAGTGCATTATCAACTGAATTTCCAGATGACACTTGTTCCCCTTTTACTATGATTAGACATAAAAGGTTCTAATATATGATTATCATTGTTTGCTTAATCAACCACAACCTACCGTATCCCTCCCCACTCATAATTCATAAGCTTACATAGACTAGACATTCATATCCATGAAAATAAGATAAATTAGTCCTTTATTTCATAATTATGGTCAAAACTGAAGCAAGGCTAGATGGAGTAGCTGCATCACATTGCACTACAGATACAAATACAGCGTATAGCATAACTACATCACAAATACTCAAAACAGATCCAGTTTAAATGGAGAGTCCCTCATTTGACATTTATTTTTTGCCAAAAAAGTGAGAAAACTAGGAGAGCGGCCATTTCAATTGGAGTTTGAGCCGCCAATACTACGAATTTCACCTAACAGAACCCTATTCCGCAGATATTATCATACAAAAGTAACCAAAAACTCAAGAAGCGATCATGTCAATATTACTAGGTTGCACGCACGCACGCACACACCTAAATCTTTGATCTGATTTACAAAAACAGAGTCCCAATCCTCACTTTTCATGCCAATCAACTTAACAATCATCTTACGAGACAGATATAAATGGCTGAATAGAAGAACAGAAACGAAAAATTCAGTAGCAGTGAAGCGAAATAGACGGAATGACAGCAAAAGGAGAAAGAGATCTCACGGACTTTTGCGGTCATTCATTTCAAACGAAACCATCGCGATAACTAGCTACTGGTGGCGCTTCACTGCCCAATCAACAAGCTGGAATTGACAGTAGAAATCCACAAAAGAGGAACTGTCGGATAAGAGCGACGGCAGTAACTCGAAAGCAATACTCAAAATGAGGAGCGAGAACAGGTACCTCCGCGAAACCAATCGGAATGGAGATCGCCCAAACAACAAGCTGGAATCGAACAGAAATCAATCAATCAACCAAACATGAACCAGAAACAGGTTAATCGAATCGGATCGAATCGAGCGAACGCGATGTTCCCGTCGGAAAACCGAGTGGAAAGCCCTAGCTCAAGCACGGGGTGCTCCTTCCCGGCATCCGAAACCTAGAAATGAGACATGGATCGGGAGTAGAAAAGACGAAAGAGAGAGGAGCTCACCTTTAACCGGCACGCAGAAGAAGAAGATCGCGGTGACGAAGACGAAGAAGAAGAGGAGGTCGGTGAAGAAAACGAAGGGAAATGGAGATGAGGGAGAGATTTGTAACTAACGGTTCTTCTTTATTCTTTCGAAGATGTCACCAGACGAATGAGAAAATTACGTAATATTCCATTTTTTTAAAGTTTCGTTTCTATATTATTCTGACAAATTCAGTTTATCATTATGTTGTCAATGTAACGGGTTGTATTATTCTTTTTGTCCTTTATTCAATGATTTCAATGCAACTCTTTTAAGTTGCTAGTTTATTAAGTATTTGAAAAAAAAATGACACTGCTAAACTTTACCGAGATGTGGAATATGGTTCCTGATTTTTTAATTTATTCAATGTAGGTATGAAATCTCTAAGACTGCGCGGAAGCTGAAATACGGATATTCTTTTTTCCTTGAAGTTCACGGTTAATGTATTTCCTATCATTATTAATGTTATGAGTTTATATTGAACATTTATGCATATTAATTTGTTTAACAGGCATTATATTGAAAAAGTATATCGGACAGTTGATAGGTGAAATATTGGCCCTCAGAGTGATTGCCTATTTATTGTATTGTTACTTGATAAATTAGTATCACGGAGATAATGTTTTAGCTTAAACGTATATTATCCATTTAAAACTAGATTAATTGAGATAATATTTCATTATGTCACCGTGCATAAATAATCCACATATTTCACTTTTATCTGTATTTAATGCTAATGTGACTTTTATGGATTATTTTCAAAAGAGTAGATCTGTTCGACTCAAGTTAGATGTTAGGAACCCGAGTTCTGAACTATAATTCGCTAACGTATAAGATATAATGGGTTATATCACTAGAGGATCTTTGCTCGAACTACGGATGAGAGATTCCCCTTGTATTATAGAGCTCCAATATAGACTATCTGATTTGCTATATTGCGTACATGGTACCGTATCATGCTAAAGGTCTTTTCTTTTCAAACTGAGTCCAGTGTATAGATGATAATTCATGAAAGGTAGTCTGATGTTACTTATCCGTATATATCTCTGACATGCTTACCATAAGATATATAATAAGTATTGGAGAAGTATGAAATTGTTATACTTAATGTGGAACAAAAAATTATATCAAGGTTATCCCGAACAAGCATATTCCTGTTCCAGAAATATTCATAGATCTTTTTATCTAGCCTCAGTTTTTATCCAGACTACATATTTTTTGATCTCATAGAATATACGGCATTCTAGAAAACAGAAGTTCAAGAAACAATAAGTCATTTTAAGACTGTCTATATGGAATCCCTTTTTCGTTGGATTGGCAAAAATAGTTTACGCTTTTGAGGGGTTGGGCGTCCTGTGAATGTGCCCTAATTTTTTCGAAAATACTAGCGAAGTTTCATTCAACGGGGATTCAATCAAATATTTTATCGCGGAGACTTGAATAACAACATATGGTCTTTGAGGGGGATTTAGGTGAAAAACTAGTTGCAATATGGATGCTACCGGTTTTTCTTTCTCGAATTACCAACAAATGAATTTATTAACATTCTTTTACTTTGAAATATTTTTTCGTTATGGGCGTGAAAAATTAAAGTAACGATAAGACAGGACCCTTCCTTCCATATTGTAGAGGGCACTTGGACTCTGACTTCCCTGCACTCTTTGATTATTATTTGCGAGCCCAATTAAAATAGGTTGGGACTCAAGCCACTGACCCTATTTCAATTGCTAATATAGACAATTCGAGTCCGTGGGTCAAATGGTGTGTTACATGTGTCTCCTAAAGGCCTCCACGAGATCAAATTGGCCCGATCCCCC
>JAGVVM010016104.1:0-18442 GCA_019149425.1 Psidium friedrichsthalianum | reverse complement strand
AATAGAGAAAAACCTAAATCTAGATCTACTCTAGATTGGAAGAGAAGTACTACAAAATGGCTTATCAGTTAATCATAAAAATCACTTTAGATAAGACGGCTTCTGAAGACAGCAACAGATGAGCCTCGAAGACTCGCGTGAACGCTTATTATTTGAAGAAGCACCCGAACCCGAACCCGTAGCTAGCTTGCAAATCCAAAAGAGCATATACCCATACTATCAAAAGAGCTCTCCGTGAGACAGGAAGATACTAAATGCCGGTGACCTAATGTGGTTGGTAGAGACGGGAATCACATTGGACAACGACGGTATTTCAATGCAAACGTACTGGTGAGACATGTGCGTTTACAGCCTCAATATTTGTCCTTGGTCCCGTCTCTCTAAGTATTCAAGCTAGAGCTCGCCCTCGACTCTCTTTTTTGCTGTAGACAGTCCGTGGTGCTCGTTGGCCTGAGGTTTAGGGACAATAGCGACGGTGCCATCTACTCACCACACGTTTAGAAGCTGCAATTTTGAAGCGCAAAAATCCGCTTTCTTCTGAGGGCCATTTCACTCCTGAATTATGAAAGGCTATAGTTGGACCTGCGAATTATAATTTCCCCTCTCGCTTTTCTCATTGAGCTAGAGTCTGCTTGTTTCGAAAAAAATGAGACATTTTAGAAAACATTTTTAGGAAAGCATTTTCCAGGAAAATGACAATAGGTATTGTGGTTGAAAACTGAAAAAAAACTATAAAAAATTTTCATTGTTTGGTCTGTGGCTGACTTGTGAGGCCTTGAGCTTGCTACGACTCGCTAGATCTAGCGAGGTGGAGCCTTGCTAGCCTTAGGCGAGCTCGTCTCTTGCATGTGGCTGACGATTGGGCCAAAGAAGAGAAGGGAAAAATAGAAGGGAAAAAAAAATAAAAAATATTAATTAATTAAAAAGAAAATGAATGTGATGGAATGATGGGAGGAAAGATGTAAAATGGGAAATTATTTTCCCCTCGACCATCTATACCGTTCCTTGTCATAGTCCACCTGAATTAGAAAAGAAACAAGCAGTGTCAATAATAAAGTGGGAACCCTTCCATCTCTTTGGTTGTTTTCACATCTTAATCAAGATTGGTTTGTGATCGGTGGATCACGAAGAAAAGTATTAAAAAAATTTTAAACTTAATTATTAGTTTCGATTTAGTCCCAAATCTTTCAGTTGGATCAATTTAATCCTAATTTTTTTTTCACTTTGGTACCGATGCAAACCATCCGACTAATTGTGGCCAAAAACCGCTAACGTGGATGCCAAATATCTTACGTGACACGGTTGATATTGATGTTGACATTTTAAAAAAATTGATTTTGAAAATTTTGAAATTTATGTTTTTTTTCTTTCTTTTTTGTCTTTCCCTTCTCTTTTTGTCGATTGTCAACGAGGTCTTTTTTTGCTTGGGCAAGGGTCAACCTTGTCACACCTATGCAAGGGTGAGTGCCAGCGAGGCCCCTCTTGTCAGATCTAGCGAGGCTTACCATCTCCTCTCCTGTGATAAAAAAAAAAAATCATTTAAAAGATATAAAAAGACCTACGTCAATGCTAGCTATGTCACGTAAGATAGTCGGTATCCACATCAGCGATTTTCGGTTAATATTAGCCGGATGGACACTCCGTGAGATGGACAGATACAATAAGCTCATGCATTTTTTTTTTTTATACTTTTTCATGGATCGCATGGGCGCTCTTCCGCATAACGGAGAGCGACGGTATGTTTATGGCCCTAGGCTTTCTTTGACCTAGGCTCTGGCTTTAAACGATTCCACCTACGTGCTGGGGACAGAACAAATGCGTTTGCAGCCCCATATTTTCCTTGCGTTTGCAGCCACATATTTTCCCGACCCTCTCAGTTGTTTTTGGCTGTCCAATTTCATTCTTAAACGTTTGTTTTGTGCCAATTCAAAGCCTTTCAACTCCGTGTTCATTTGTGAGATTGAATTCTTCTCTGACACCCAATTGGCAGCTTCGTCGGTTCGTTCACATGGCAAAACTTGTGGTGTGCAATAGCCTGGATCGGAACGAGAGAAGCGTGAGGGAAATCATGTCGTTCATTGACGGTGGGACTGAAATTGTGGAGCCTAGCAATCAGATTATATATACATCGTTTTCAAGTGGAGGAAGAGTAGCACCATCGCTGCTGCTCCGCAATGGGTGAGAGCCGGCAACGTTTGTCGGAGATCAAGCGTGATGCGACAAGGCGCGCTCTCCTTAAGTGATATGCTCCATTTTTTGCGAATACGATGTTTGGAAACTAAGGAAAATGAGGATGTAAGCTTGGACGAAAGATGGAAAGAATTTAAAAAATTTAAAAGTTTGTTATAGCTTCTCTCCTGATTTTCCTCACTTCATTTTCCCAAATAGAGCATCAGAAGCAATTCCCATTAGGGGTGAGCAAAAAAATCACGATCCAACCAAACAGGACCGTACCGTATCAACCAGCTAATTTTGGATCATAATTGGCGAGTACAATTCGATTTTTAGTTTCAATTTTTTAGAACCGACGGATATTGGTTCAGTTCCCGATTTCGGGTGGCAACCATCCAACCAGTCCAACTGGTCCAATTTTATATAATATGAATGGGCAATTTTTTTTAAATGAAATCATCTCTCAAAGGCCTAATCCATTATTCTAAACCCCCCCCCCCCCCCAAAAAAAAAAAATACTTGCGAAATGAAAAAAAAAAAGGCTCTACCCTAATATGATAATATTTGCTCTCTCGTTCAACTTGTGAAAAAAAGCCTAGATTGTACATTTTCCTTTTTGTCTATTTCTCAGGTAAGGTGAATTGGAAAGAAGGCATGATACGTCAATACTTGCACGAGTTTCTTCATTCACTAGTTTCTTTGTAGTCTTTCGTTTGTCGTATAAACTCAAGAAGTTTATTTAGTTTTTAGTGTTGGATCAGCTTTATATAAATTAGTTGAATGTATAGCTTTATTGAGTCATATTTGTGAGATTAATAGTCAACTTCATTTTTTCATAGAACGAGCGGGTGACATTAAACCGTAACTGGGATCTAATCAAGAACCAGACCGAACCAGTGGTTTGGTTCTCGGGTGGATCAACATAACAAATAGGTGGTTCACGGTTTGCATTATACGGAAACCGGTCCCTAGCGGGCGGTTCTCGATTTTAGGATGGAATCATCCATACTGTGAACTGATCACCCTTACTTCCCATCATGTCAACAAATCTATTTGCCAGTAACAGGTAATGGAAGAACTTAAGTAAATAGGAAAAAGGCTTGAGCTCTATCCATTTCGCAAAATGAGCAAAAAAATATTTACATAAAAAAGGTTTAAAAAATATTTAGACACAAATTATTGTACATATTAAGTTCCTACAATAAGTGAAAAGTCCTTTCAAGCGCAATTTTTATGGCTTGCAAACCTAATTAAAGTGGTGATCAAAGGCCTAATTAAAGTAACATGTTGTCATGTTGTCTATCTCTCCAATCAAATTTGATGATCAACTCGATTTGACTAATCTTGAATGGCAAAAGGCGTTTAATAGGTCTTTCGCTTTTGAATTTGGCTTTTTTATCCTTTTCCTATAATTTGAAAGTTGAAACGAGAATTTCATCTAATATCCACCACGAAACCTTTGAAAACATAGTTAGTGAAATCTAATGTCTCCTCTAAAATTTTAAATTTCCCTAACAAAATGAG
Organism: Psidium friedrichsthalianum; assembly: GCA_019149425.1. Classification (NCBI taxonomy): domain Eukaryota; kingdom Viridiplantae; phylum Streptophyta; class Magnoliopsida; order Myrtales; family Myrtaceae; genus Psidium; species Psidium friedrichsthalianum. Next base: position 14,746 of record JAGVVM010016104.1, on the reverse strand, counting down.
TTTGCCGAACGTAAAACATCGACATATTGTTGACATAGATCTCACTCTTCTTTTTCACACCTCCCTACCTAAAAAATTTTGAGACTATGCCTTTGAAGCTTTTGTGTATCTCATTAATTGACTACCTGCCAAATCTCTCCATTTAAATCCCCTTTGAAATTGTCTATGACCGTCCTCCTAATTATTACACTTTGCGAGTTTTGGTTCTCTATGTATCCCTATCTACGTCCTTATGCACAAACAAATTAGAGCCTCGATCTAACCCATGTGTTTTCGTAGGGTACACCTCTCACTATCAAGGGTATCGATGTCTTGATCCAGTGTCAAGTCGCATATTCATCTCTCCTCAAGTCATCTTTGACGAGCACACTGTTCCCATATCGACCTAATACGTCTAGCCTTGATGGACTCTAGTAAGTCTCCCTCGGGCCCAGTTGAAGTTCTAGGTACGAGTACTTTTCTTCCTCTTCTCCTAGTCATGACTCTCCCACTTATCTTCCTCTCCCTATAAACTCTTCACATTTGCTCACTCAGTCCACTATTGATCAACCTCCCGAATCTACTGTTGATGTGGCTGTTCCTATTATCGAGTCAATGATCAGTCCTCTATTTCCATGGAAGCTACACAGGATGCTCCAGCAAAGTGAGCTTGCCCAACAACGAGTTCATTAGATGGTAACTCATCCTCGTTATGGCACCTCGCTACTCCTCGCTTTGTCATATCACGACACCTTACTGTCTTTTCTATTTCTGCTGAGCTACAGGAACCAAAGTCGTTTTCTAAGGCACAAAAAGAACCTCAATGGAGAGTTGCTGGATGAGGAATTTTAGGCTCTTCTTCATAGTCACACATGGGACCTGTTCCTCCTCCATTGTCGCGGAATGTAATTGGCTGCAAGGGGTCTATCGAATTAAACAAAAAAGCCGATGACACCATAGATAGATATAAAGCTCGTCTTGTTGCCAAAGGCTTCAATCAACAGGAAGGTCTTGACTATAAGGAAACCTTTAGTCCGGTCATCAAACCAGTTTCAATTCGGGCAATCCTGTCGATTGCTGTCTCTCTCAAATGGCCTATTCGTCAACTTGATGTGAAGAATGCCTTCCTACATGGTCATCTCAGTGAGGAAGTTTACATGACTCAACCACTAGGCTTTGTTGATCCTGCTCATCCGAATTATGTCTGTCTGCTACAACGCTCTTTATATGGACTCAAGCAAGCTTCCCGCGCTTAGTTTCAACGCCTCAGCACTTTTCTATTATCATTGGGATTTTCTAGCTCTTGTGCGGATTCGTCTCTCTTTATCCTACGTAGTCACTCTTACACCATTCTTCTTCTCGTGTATATTGATGACATCATTCTTACAGGGACACTGGGAGCCCCTTTGACCACTTATTGACAACACTTAATCGTGAGTTCGCCATGAAGGATTGGGTCCCCTACATTACTTTCTTGGTATTGAGGCTACCTTTGTTGAGACCGACCTTCATCTATCTCAGGCCAAGTACGTTAATGATATCCTTTCACGAAACAACATGTTGGATTGTAAGCCTGTCGATTCTCCACTCTCTGCAAGCGTTCACCTATCTTCTTCTAATGGAGATCCTTTTGACAATCCCTCTTTTTATCGTAGTATAGTTGGGGGTCTACAGTATCTCACTCTAACTCGACCAGACATAGCGTTTGCAGTCAATTAAGTCTGTCAATTTATGCATAATCCAACTACTACTTATTGGTTGGCCATGAAGCGCATTCTTCGATATCTCAAGGGTACTATTACTCATACTATTCATCTCAAACCAGGATCTATCTTCTCCCTCCATGGTTTCTAAGATGCAGATTGGGTAAGCAACCTAGATGATCGACGCTCAGTTAGTGGCTTTATGATCTTTCTTGGTCCTAATGCTATCTCCTGGAGCTCTAAGAAGCAACGTACTGTTGCGCATTCAAGCACTGAGTCAGAATACAAGAGCCTAGCCAACGCGACAGCTAAGATGATTTGGATAGAATCTCTTCTTTTAGAGTTGGGTGTTCAGTTATCCTCTCCTCCGATTTTATGGTGTGATAATATCTTAGCGATTTATCTCACTGCTAATCCTATCTTTCATGCGAGAGCCAAGCACATAGAAATTGACTACCACTTTGTTCGAGACCACGTATCTACCGAGCAGCTGGTTATACGTTTCATTAGCTCTCACGATCAAATTGTTAATTGTCTCACCAAAGGCTTACCCAGTTCGCGATTTTGTTCTCTAAGAGACAAGTTCAATGTTGTTTCTTCCTCGTTGAGCTTGCGGGGTGGTAATAATCATAAATAGTTATTCTGTTATTGATCCTTTGATTTGATTGTGATTCATATACCATATTTATTTTGATTGTGATTTATGTACCATATTTATTTTCAGTCATTACAGTATAAATAGAGACACACGAACCGTGATTCGGTGTGTGGAATTCTTCCAAATCTTCTCTATTCTTTCAGAACCTATAACCTCGAGGGCCAAAGGAAGCATTCCCAAAGCGGAAATAACCTTATTTGAAAAGGAGACATAATGATTTGGGGGGAAGTCTCTTCTAAAGACATGCTTACTGAAAAGTTTAAGAGCGTAATCAAACTCCATTTCACATACTTCGTAATTCGAAACTTCTGTTGACTTTTCTGCAGACCTTCATTACTTACTTCTCCCTCAATCCTTAGGATACTTTGGTCCCTAGTAATTATGATAATTCTACTACCTGAACCGAACCAATCGCTTTTTTCTGCTACATTTTTAGTTGCTTTTTCCCATCCACGTCATCTAGAACAATGAGAACTCTTTTATTGCCAACAACTCTCTTGATCATATTGATCCCCTCATCAGCATCACGAATTCACTCAGGGATAGAACTCCAGTCAACGAACTTGGATAGCAACTGTTTTTGCAAATAGACCATACCATGGCGTTGTGACGACTCTCGGACGTCTGAAAGGAAATTGCAGTCTTTGAAGTAAGGAGATAGTTGGTTGAAGATGCACTTGGCAAGTGTTGTTTTGCCAATCCCGCCCATTCCGTGGATCATAAGAAATTGTATGCTTTCAGATCCCACATCCAACATTTTGATTAGAGCCTCCACACGATCATCAACTTCAACTAGATTTTCGGTGACAATCTTTTTATTTCCCACATTCAGCTTATCCAACACAGTTCCAATTACAGATTTTATCAAATCTGGTTGGCTGCAACAACGTAACAACCATGTTAAGAATGTGTTTTCTAATGAAAAAACTACTCCCCAAGTGACTCAATTGCCCTTACAATTTGCAGAGGTTACACAAAATAATCTAGACGTTTCTAAGTAACCATTTCATTCTAATATTCCGATGTCCACTGGCCCTTTAACTTCTAATATTTTCCTTCAATACTTATGAAAACTACACAAAATCACCTTAAATTTCGGGTAGTACATATTTACTACCAAACTTTCAACTATTACACAATATATCCAGCACTTTTATTTTGTTAAAACTGTTAATTGTCTATTACTTTTATGATTAGCATGTGTATTGCACATGATTTTCATGTGATTAACACTTTTTTTCATCTCAAATTTTAGAAAATATCTCTTTTTTCCTCAATAACCGTGAAAAATGAAAGAAATTTAGAAAACGGGAGAAAAATGCAAAGAATGAAATAATAATAAAAGAATAAGCTACGTTTTCACCAGCAATACCTCAAATAAATTGAATAGAGAAGAAAAGGAAATCTATAGAAGATAGTAGAAAATTTAAGACATTTATTACATTTCTTCTTCCAATTCCATCCCTTTATCTCATCCACCTTAAAAAAGCTTCTTTCCATGACTCAACTTCAGCGCAAAGCTTCTTCTGGTGCTTCAAAAAAGCTTTGAAAATAAGTTTTGATTTCATCATTGACTCCACGTCCAAGAAAATGGACAAAATTTCTTTGCCGTTCGATTTGGAGGTGCACTCAGCCATGTGTCCGAGCTCTCAAAGGCACCAGTGACTCGAAGCATAATTCTTGGAGAAGATGGGAATGTAGATCCTGGAGTTCTCGATTGCACGTAGAAGTTCATCGTCGATCCTTTTACCGAAATGGAGGGATTCACCGTCTCTAAAGACAAGGATCCCGGCATTATCCATGCCATGATAAAGAATATCGTCATTTCGGTGTGTCCTAAAAAAAAAGGAAGACTTCATAGGAAGGTCCTGATGATGCCCTCGAATTTGTCTCTTTCGCTAGCGTATGGCGCTTCTTCGAGGTCCGGCTGAGACGGATGCAGAAGTTGAGGAGAGCGATGAGAGCGCGGAGAGGCTGAGGATTCCAATGAGGACGTAGAGCTTGAGGCTGGGGAAGGAGTTTGGAGGTGATCGTGAGGGAGAGAGCCGTCCGTCGGCGTTCGCCGAAACAATGCCATGTTTCCAGCGGAGCGAAGAGCGCGAGAGTCGAAAAGGCTAAGGGAGTGCGTGAATGGATGAGAAATGAAGAATGAGGGAGCTCTGCCCAGGGAGAGAGTGAAGGATCTTCTATGGGGTTGTTTAAAGTCTTTTCTAGCAATTTCGTTAAGAAAATGCCATTGTGTTGGATGAGTGACTTTTGTTTCGGTTGTATGGACGGTGGTGATAAATTGCAAAAAGTGAGAGTGGTGGGGTTCAGAATTCAAATTGAGAGAATGTGTATTTAAATGGTTTTTTTTTTTTTGGGATGAAACCCTATAACCTAATAGTGTGAAAGGCCGACTGAGTATTAACTGGTTCACGCATGGGTGGACAAATGCAATCTAAGAATCCTAACTATGCTCCTACTTTGGTTTTCTTAATACATAGAGAAACGAGTTAGAAGTGAGTATTGTCATAAAACTGTACATGATGAACTTAATTAGCTCCTAAGGCAGATTCGAGATCTTAACTATGAATGATCCAGAAATATCTAGTATGTGACTCTGCTTGATTTTAAAATGTTATGATATCATAGTGGCGCCATTTGTTATATGGCAAGAAATTTTGGTTTGTAACAAGAAGACTTAATTGTCAATATCTTTGATTTTCATACGATTAAAAATGAAGTTTTGAATAATAAAAGGGCACGCAGTGCACATTGTTTATGAAATTCTTATCTGCTAGTCTCATTCAAAAGTTGTGTTGAAAAATTTAACGAGTCATCCTGAAATCTTCGTGGAAGTTTCGTTTGATCAATCAATGGATTGTCATCTTAGGAGTTTCTATGCACACACGTTTAGTAACTAATTTAACATCAAAGATTCATAGTCTTAAAAATAGAGGGTGCAAAGTGAAATCGGGATAAAAAATGAAGATGATTTTTGAATTTTTCTTCATTTGATTAAATTAGAAAAAAAAAATTACGAAATCTAATCAGACTTAGCATCTACATCAAGTATGACTTGAGTTCTTGACATTTGCAGCAATGTTCGTTGGACAAAAATCCTTAACTATATGCTAAACTACCCCGCTCTTGAAGGAATCATCCTCAACAACGAGGGAAAGCGAGTCATAAAGTCTTTCACCATCTTTGCTGGCTTTAATTGCAAAGAAAAGGATAAGGCAAAAGCCGACAAGACTATTCAAAAGAAAAAAAAAAAAAAGACAGTAGGCAAAGCAAGTCAAAAAGTCTTCCACCATCTTTGCTTTCTTTAATTGCAAAGAAAAGGACAAGGCAAAGGCCGACAAGACTACTCAAAAGAAAAAAGGGCAAAAGAAGAGAAGACTTGGGAAGACAAGCAAGTCAAAGTCTTCCTCCACGTTGCTTGCTTAGGGCATGCATCACAATATTTTTTTGATTACATGTTTTGCTTGATTAGTACTTATGAAGCATAAATTCATTTGCTAACATAATTTCTAAAGCATAAATTTATTTGATCACGTAACTTTATTTTATACTTTTGGATCAATTTTTACTTCAAAATTTCTTTTTAAAGTCACTTAAAGTAGTAAAAAAAATTACTTCTCTTTAGAAATTGAAATTAACTTTTATTTTTAAAACATAAGTGTTTCATGCACACTCTTAGTTACATCACGAGACGAGAGACTGTCATTATTGTGAAAAATATTTTATAAAATTAATTTACAAGTAAGGCGACAATGAAAAACGATCACAATATAATAATTCTATGAAAACTTGCATTTCACGGCGTTCGCTGGAAACCACCATGTTTTCGGCGGAGCAAAGAGGGGAGGAGTTGAAGAGGCTGAGGGAGTGCGTGAATGCGTGAGAATTGAAGAATGAGAGCACTGCACAGGATACGAAGGGTGTTGAAAATATGTCTCGAGTTGAGCCCGAAGCGAAACTGTGAATATTTCGAATAGAATATTTTGTGGACGTCCAAAATTGAGCAAAATATATTCCGTGTGCGTTGGATATTTCTTTGGCAAGAGTATAAGTTTTTGAAACAATATCAAGAAATAAAAGATACGAAAATCTTTTATTTGGAGAAGTGGTTTACTTTTAAGTGGGTCCTACTTGGACTTTTCCCTAATCTATAGCAGAAGGTGGGCAAGAAGACCAACGTGGACTATTCGGTGGATATATTTGTTTTCCTTCCGGATGGACTTGTTCGCCGAAAAACGAGATTTGCTTTATCCAAGTTAAAGTCGGTCTGTTCGTCCCTATCTTACCAGCAACCATATATGTAATCAACGTACGGTGGCCGCGAGAGAAAATTAATTGAAGCGCCGTTTCAAGAGAAGAAGCGAGTGCTTGACGTGGATTTCTCCGGAAGCATTACATCAATAACTTTTGTGTTATAGTCGAGAAATTCTTGTGGTAAGAATTTATGCACAATTCTTTTGTGAGATTGAGAGATTATTTCGTGAGGAATTGGGGCTAAACACTGTGTGCGTTATTGGTTGTAATTGGGCTTGGGAAACACTGAGAGTGTTTGAGTGACTCGAGTGTGGTTTGTAATCTCCGAATTGTATCGCTCGTTCTATAGTGGAATTCGCTGCTGCTCTCCCCGTGGACGTAGGTCTCTACGACCGAACCACGTACATCTGGTGTTCGATTTATTTTCTTGTTCTGTCTATTTTTCGTTCGATCGCTTGTTCCGCACAACAAAGGGAAAGGAAAGAGAGTAAAGGGAGCGAAGGAGCGTCGGTGTCGTTATTAAGATAAGAGTCTCGTTTAGCAATTTTATTACAAAAGTGCCATTTGTGTTGGATGAGCGACTAGAGATGAATGGCGTTATATTTCAACCCCATCATTCAACAATAAAAAAAAAAAAATCAACTAGAATTACATATATACATAACCTAATAATGTGAAAGGCCCATTAGGTGGTAACTATTAACTTAAAATCCTAATGCTCCTATTATGGTTTTCTTAGTGCATAGACAAACAAGATTGGAGTGAGTATTGTCATAATACTATGCATCATGAATTTAATTAGCTGATGAGGCGTATCCAATATCTTAACTATGGGTGATTGGGAAATATTTGGTGCATGACTTTGCTTGGTCTTTAAATGCCATGATATCATAGCGGGCCACATTCGTCACATAGCAAGAACATTTTGGTTTTATAGCAAGAACAATTAATTGTCATGTCTTTGCTTTTTCGCAGATGTAAAATGAAGGTTTGAATAGAAAATGGCACGCGGGGTACAAAATTGTTCAGGAAATTCTCGTCCATTATTCTCGTTCAGAGGGCACGTCGAGAAAATAAAACGCCTTTTACGAGTCACCCTAAAAGCTTCATACAAATTTCCATTGGTCAATCGATGGGTTGCGTCCTAGAAATTTCTATGTCCCAAACATTTAACAGCAAATTCAAACTCAGAGAGTCAGAACCTTAAAGATAGAGCATACAAAGCGAAATAAGGGATATAAAGCAAAGATGATTTTTGAGCTTGGCCAAGAGAAAATGTAAATATTTGAGGGAAAGTTGTCATAAACGTCTTATACCTATAATACCCTTGCTAATAGTGTATCAATTTAGTCCTAAACCTTTTAAAAATTTGTCACTATAATCATTCCGCCCATTTATCTAAATAATAGGTTTATAATTAACTTCGTATATTTTCAAAAGGTTTAGGATCAAATTAACACAATTGAAAGGTTTAGAGCTTTCGAGAAAATTAATGGAAAAAGGATATTAAATGAGGATCTTAATGGCGACTAATAGCACTTAGACTCATCCATTCGCAAAGCAAAAATTTAGAACTGACATTTCAAAGGGCACTCAAACTAAGAAGCAAAGAACAGCATTCTCACATATTAAGAAAATTAGTCATGCAAAGTTAAATTTTACATTTATTTTCACATAGGACCCAACAACACAATATGGGTATTCGGGTCGACATTTTTTTTTTTTTTCAAGTATGATTAATAGGAAATACTCATTCTACAGAAACTTAATCATTAGCTCAGCAATCTCGACCTAACAAACAAGGTAAATATAATGATCTGTATTCGTAATGTAACAATTAAATCCGTAAGTCCAGTATTTTTACTTATTAGCAAACGACGGTCACAAAATGACAAGAGGCCTTCATAATCCTAAATTCCTCCGTTTATCAACAAATGAACTTGACTTATTATTATAACATTAAATCATATCTATTCATGCAAGCGATGCAAGTCCTTTCGTTCCCCTCCCGTCATCCTAATAAATAAGCTCCAATCCTTCACTATTTCTCCATCCTCTCTCGTGGCCTTAACCCTTCCTCACTCCCAGACCCTAGCTTCGATCATGGCCTTGAATGCTTGCTCCTCTTGATTGCCCAGCCATCATAGCGGCCGATGGAGCCGCAGCTCGCGATACAAAAACCCTGCTCGACCTGCTAAAGCCGGGCCTCGACTTGGCGGTGCGGCTCTAGGCCGTCAAAGCCAGTGGTGGGCTGGTCGAGTGCTGGAACGCCCTGGTGGAGCTCAAGTCGTTCACCAATGAGATCGTCCTCTTCTTCCTCAACGGGGAGACCAGCTTGGGGTCCGGGTGTTGCGGGGCCATCGATGTCATCACCCGCAACTGTTGGCCAGCGATGCTCACTTCACTCAGCTTTATGGCCGAAGAAGGGAATATACTGCACAGGTACTGCGGCGCGGCGGCTGGGGTAGCTCTGGCTAGCTCGCCGACTCCATCTTTGGCCGTGGGTGTGGCTTAGAATAGGACGATGTTGATGATGTTAAGAGAGGCAAAAAGTAGTTGGAACTTTGAGAGTCTAGTCTTGTTATTTTGCTCATCACTCCTTTGTGCCACTTGTCCACCAATCGTAACAAATCGATAGTACTTCTATTAAGAGAGCGATTTGAGGATGGTCTATTCACAAAATTGACCATTTTACACTCACTATAACTTCTCTAGCACTCTAGTAATTTCGCGAAAAATGAGAACCGACAAAAATATATGAACGAAAAATTTCATTAAACTAGAAAAATCATAAAAATAATGTAATAGACTACGTCTCAAGCTTGGGAGATAAGTGTTAGGTCTAGGCTGCAATGTCCAAGTACATTCCCTTTTCCTTAATTTTGCAATTTATTCGACACATTGATTATTTGGCATTAAACAAGATTTGCGCACCTGCATGATCACCTCACATTTTAGGGTCTTAGATTAAAATTAATCCAACCTACTTGCTTAAACATTTCCATTAAAATGAAAGGTGCCAAATTGGCGTTAATAGAAACATTGGTTTAACCAAGTGCTCGAACTCATTAATATCTAGTTCGTAGGAATAAAGTATTTCTCATTATCTTTTATTTAAGTGTCTAATCAGCTTAATGTAAAATGATTAATGGCGACTCCAAATATAAAATCTTTGCATGACAATTGAATCTTTAGTTGTGATTTGGTAGAGCTCTTACCAGGTTAATTAATTTAATTAATTTGGTAATCCATTAGCCTAAATTTAGATCGCAACAATGGCAATAACACACTTACAACTATTGGACTTAGTCAATTTCAAGATGTGGAGATTAAATCGAAGATAGGGAATTTCTGTATCACTGCATTAGAATATGTCTCGAGCTTGAGTCCATAATTCACATTGGAGATTTCTTATTTGGGATGTCCGGCTTTTATCTATCAGACATCTGGATTTATTCTATTTTTATGTATTATTCATGTAATACATCAAGAGAAGTATATCGCCATGACTTTATACTTGTATCTATGTAAGATAGAGATGACTTGGCAAGCGCAGCTCCGCTTGAGCTACTAGTGGTTCGGCGAGGAATAGGTCATCTCTCGACTCGGCAAGGTTGATGCTTGACAAATTGGAGGGTTTACTCCAACTAAACCCTTGGATTAGTCTGGCGAGGAGCATCACGGTCATTGTTGTCCCAAGCGTGGCGGCTATGCACCCGCGTCGGCCAGTGCTGAAAGAAACGAAGCGCAGGTCGGGCTCTGTCAGCACGACCTCCGCTTCCTCACTCATGATGTGCCGGTCCGGCTTGAACTTGAGGGGTTCGTCCCAAACCTTGGGGTTTCTACCGAGGCCAACCCGGCTCAAGAGGATGTGGCTGCCCTTGGGGATATGATAGCCAGCCACCATGGTGTCCGAGATGGCGACGTGTGGAACGTTGAAGGGCGCGATCGGGTGGAGTCTAAAGGCTTCCCGGGCACATGCCTTGATGTAGTTGAGCTGGGGGATATCGGATTCTTGGACCAACCTCTCCTTACCCACGACTCTATCTATTTCTCCTGCGGCTTTGTTAAGGAGTTCGGGCTGATTTATCATCTCCGCCATTGCCCATTCCACTGCGTTTGATGGATTGTCCACCGCTGCAATCATAATCTCCTGCATTTAGGTCGTGCATGTTTATGTTAGAATTCAAACTTTTCAGACCACTTTTTATCCGTGGCCTATGTATATGGAGACACCAATCAGGATGTTGCAGTTTTTCTGGTTTATATTTGATCGAACACTCTAGGAAGAAGGATATAACTTTACCATGGTCTGCGCTCGAACTTCTTGTGGCGTCAGCAATGGCTTCCCTTGCGAGTCTTTGAGCATAATCAGAACATCTAACCAGTCTTGAGGCTCTTTTTCATCACTCTCCGAACTCGAATCGTCCCTCCATCGTCTGATCCTCTCGCTTATTATGGGCTCATGCAACCTCCGAAGAGTCCTCGCACTCTCTTTTACTTCCTCCTCATGCCCATCAAGGTCGAGCCCCGCCAAGAATGGAAGTAATCAGAAACACAAAATGCAAAGAGATAGTGCAGTGCGCTGAAGATGCATCAATATGTTGTTCTTCATAATGGTTGGTCCTCCATCTTCCTTCCCTTGCCAAAGTATCTTTTGTTGAACATCACCTCCTTATCACATTCCCACAATAGTGCCTCGTAGTGGTTCTCAAGTTCACTTGACCTGAGGTTTTGCATAGGTTAAAGACATACCTCACTAGGTTATCGGCTTCCTCCGCTCTCTTGTCGTGGAGCCATTTGTGCCGCGCTGGGCATACCACCTCCGACACCATGACCCGCCTCATCTTCTTCCACTGCTCGCCGTAGGGCGAGAGGACTGCCGACAAGTAGGCTGCTGCTGAACGTGCCGGACGCCATTGTGACCGGCCTCGAGGCGAACGAGGAGTCCTGTTTCCTGAGGAATTCTCGGGCGATTGCTGGACTGGCGACGGTAATGACGTGCGTGCTCCCCAAACGGATGCACGCTATCTCAGTGTCCATCTCCTTCATCAGGCGATGGATCCACCGGAACACGGGCTTGTTGCGAAGCGTTGCCCAGGGCGCAACCGACCACGGGCCATGGGGCAGGGCCTGGGGGAGTGGGAAGGGATTATGTTTGTTTTTTTATGGCTCTGCGAAGGAAATGCTGTTTCACGATATTACACAAAGAGATAGTGCCAAGAGAAGCAGGGCATGATGGTGGCCGGGGGTGGCGGAGCTCATTGTGGCAGTGGCAGCCGGGGCGTTTGTCGATGGTTATTGGTATATCTTTGCCAGTGGAGGTTGGGACGACTAGGGTTTTGCTATGAAGTAGGAGAAGGGAGAGTTTGCATTGGTGAAGTGAACATGCACGTAGGGCGCCTTTAAATAGAAGCGGAGGCAGCCGATGCGCCGACTACTCTCAACATGTGCTCGTTTTCATTCTGATGATGAATTCCTTTTGGGCAATGTTGTGCGTTTCGAGATAAACGTGCATGGTGCATCTGAGTGTCAAACGGAGGCAGCTAGACGTGGCATCAACGTCAAACGTCGGTTACGAGACACGTGCTTATGCATCTGCGTCTCCAATTTTTCTGCCATTTGGATCGCCATTTGTGATCAGCAACCAATAGAATGTACAGATTATTATTATTATATATTATTATTATTATTATATTATTATTATTATTATTCTCGATTGAGATACAGATTAGCTCACTACGCTGTAAATTTACAAAAAAGAAAAGTACTAAATCTGTTGCCAATTATGTCAATTCAACCGAACTTTAGGCACATTGTATGGAACTCTGGGTGGATTTGAAGAAGCTGAAGGTTTTAGTAAACTTGTCCTACTTTCTGTATGAATAGAGAATGTCCCCTCATACTTGCGCCAACCTCCTTATTAAAAAGAGATTGAAAGATTTTGTGCAAGAGATGATCTTTTTAATCTTCCTTCCACTTCGAATTCAGCTTTTTTTTGGTCAGAAAAACTTTTTTCATTTACATGAAAAAGTTTGTACATAACTTCAACATAGAAATGCAAATCCCACAAGTAAGTTAAATTTGAAAGTGAATTAACTTAACACAGTCTACAGATATTTGCTCATTTCACAAAGATAAAGATGAATCTGTCATAGCATCAAAGCACAATTGGTGGCCGATGACCAGTATGGTATTATTAGTAATGACTACATGCCAAGTTTCCCTCTCTAGCTACCACTTTGCCAAAGGTGGTGCGTGCTTAGGCTCAGCGTTTCAAGCACCATCATCGTCAAGAGACAACAACAACACTAATATATTAAAAGAACACAGAAAACGCATTGTAAATCCCAAATCTATATCTAGATCGGGATAGAAGAACACCTGAATCTAGATCTAACTCTAGATCGGAAAAGAAGTACTACAAATGGCTATCAGTTAATCATAAAATCACTTTAAATAAGATGGCTTCTGAAGACAGCAACAGGTGAGTCTCGAGGACTCGCTGAGAATGCTTGATTATCTAAAGGCAAGCACCCGAATCTGAACCTGAACCGTAGCTAGCTTGCAAAATCCAAAAAGAGCATACACTCATACTATCAACAAGGACTCTAAAGATAAAGACATAGAGTAAAGAGAGAGAGACGGATTGTCCCAGAGGAGTAAGCTTCAGGGCAAAAAAAAAAGGTTAGGGGCCTGGAGGAGAGGAAACGCTAGGCGAAGGAGGTTGGAAATCCACTTTCATGATTGAGTTTCCCCTTCTACAAATGCTGGGGTCCAGCCCATTTTTTTTTTTTGATTTGCCCCGTTGAGTTCCAAAAAATTTATGCATTTATGTCAATTCAGTCCATTCGATCAATTTTGGATAAAAATCGCTGACATTGTGCTAACCGTCCTATGACTTAGTCAGGATTTACATGGATACTTTTTAATAATATTCTAATATTTTTTATTTTTTTATTTCTCTTTCTTTTATTTCTCTTTTTTTTTCCTTTTACCATTGTTCCTCTAGTTGGCCAGGTTGCCTCGTCATTGCTTTGTGAGGTCAACAGTATTTGCCCCTAGCAAAGCTCAACATTACTGTCCTAGGTGACGCGCCGAACCATCGCCGGGCTAGTGAAGAGTCGAAGCTCTCCTTCGCCTCTGGTAGTGCCAAGATATGGCGAGTCAGCAACTGGCTAAAAAAGAAGAGGGAAGAAAAAAAAAAAACGAAAAAAGAGAAAGAAAAAAAAAGAAAAAGAAACTATAAATAAAAAAAATAAAAAATATTATAAATTATAAAAATATGTCCACTGTAAAAGCAGACCATGTCAATAGCATGGCGGTACGTCCATGTAAGCTATACCGGCTAAAATTGGCTGGATGGACTTAATTGAACTAAATGCAAAAAATTTTATGACACAAATTGACGGGAAAGAAAAGTTTTTGACTAAATGACACAATGTGATATATTTAGGAATTATTTAGTAATTTCCCGTTTACTATCCACAACACCTAGAAAAGCTAAACTTTGTCAAATACGTTACATTCTGCAAAAATTCCCACAATCCAATTAAGATGTAGATAAACATGTTACCAACTATGAATTTCTTAAGACTGGTGTCCTATTACATTTGGCATCTTAAATTTTGATCCACTACCATTGAACGATCGCATTTTTCTACCCTTTAAGGATTGGCAACCAAATAGACGGCCAGATTAAAACCCCACCAAAAAGCTTACGTTTTCCAGAATACCCTTACATTCTGTGAAATTGACACACGCCCCAACCAAACTCCCAACCCAGGTGAAGACAAATAGGGTCAAACAACACGGATCGGTGGAACAAGATGGTGGTTACATTCCCATCAAAAGTTTGTCACCCTCAAATGATCGCATTTTGAGGATAGTATAGTCTCACTGTGTGATGTAGCTACAAGTACGAGGAGCTTCTCCTCTCAGGATTGCTCGCAGACTTTGGATTCACGATTGAGCGAGTCCCCCCCCCGATCGAAAGGAGCACCGTGAGACACGGAAGATGCTAATGCCGGTGACCTATGTTGGTTGCGTCGGTTAGCAGTACGGATTTTATTAACATTGCGACCACACGACGGCATGGTTTGGTCCTACGATTTCTTAGGCGGCTTGGTTTTGGAATCAATATCAC